>SJYX01017444.1:288000-339240 GCA_006410675.1 Oreotragus oreotragus
CCCCATCCCTACCCCACTTCTTTATGGATAGGGATCCAATTCTTAAATGCTAAATTATGCTCCAACCTGCAGAGCAAGCTGGAGAGAGCTGCTGTGGAGGAAGGGATGGGGTGGGAAGGATGCCTTAACTCACGAGTCTTGTGCGTGGAATTATCTGCCTGTTTAGATCACCTGCACAGATACTTTTTGAGCAGTACTGTCCAAAAGAGATATAATCCAAGGCACAGATATAATTTTAAAATTCCTAACAGCTACGTTTAATAAAAGGTTAAACAGAAATGGTTAATTTTAATAATGTGTCTTATTTAACCCAATAAACCCATCCCATTATCACTTCAGCATATAATCAATACAAAACGTTTTTTTATTGATTATATTTTTTAACTAAGCTTTCAAATCAGGTGTGTATTTTGTTTACCAGAACCTCAATTTGGACTGGCTACGTGCCAAGGGCTAAACGGGTTCTTGCAGTTAGTGGTGAAGATAATGGAGAGTGCAGTTTAAGGGATTTTGGTTTTATTATAAGAAAAGCACTTATTTTACAAACAGCTCATGTGGCTCAATATTTTAAAATAAAAATAAAAAAATAGGTGGAAAACCTAAACAGACATTTCTCCAAAGAAAACATACAGATGGCCAATACGCACATAAAACGATGCAAAAATATCACTAATTATTAGAGAAATGCAAATCAAAACTACCATGAGGTACCACCTCACACCTGTCAAAATGGCTATCATTAAAAAGTCAAATAACAAATGCTGGAGAGTGTGTGGAGAAAAGGGAACCCTCCTACACTGCTAGTAGGAATGTAAATTGGTGCAGCCACTATGGAAAACAGTATTGAGGTTCCTTAAAAACTTTAAAAACAAAACTACCACATGATTCAGCAATCTCATTTTTGGATATATATATATCCAGACAAACCTATAATTCAAAAAGACACACACCTCTATGTTCACAGCAACACTATTTACAACAGCCAAGACATGGAAGCAACCTAGATGATCACTGACAGATGAGTGAATAAAGATGTGGTACACACACACAATAGACTGCTACTCAGCCGTGAGAAAGAAAGAAGGAATACCGTCTGCAAAACTCGGATGGACCTAGAGATTATCATACGAAGTGAAGTGCGTCAGAAGGAGAAAGACAAATCCTTACATGTGGAATCTACAATATGACACAAGTGAACTTATCCACAAAACAGAAACAGACAAACAGACAGGGAGCAGTCTGGGGGCTACCAAGGGTGAGGACGGGCTGGGGAGGGGCGGACTGGGACTCCGATTAGCAAGTGCAAACCAGCATACCTGGAGTGGAGAAACACCAATACGATACTGCACAGTCAATACCCTGTAATAAATCATAATGGAAAAGAAGAAAAGCATTCATTTCTGAATCCCAGATTCCTTATTTATAAAATAGGGGTAGCAATACCTAACTTAAAATTATTGAAAGGACTAAGTACATGAAAACAGTCTCATCATTTATAAACAGTAGGCCCCGGATGAGTGTTAACAGTTATTATTACTTCAGTTCAGTTCAGTTCATTTCAGTCGCTCAGTCATGACCAACTCTTTGCGACCCCATGAATCGCAGCACGCCAGGCCTCCCTGTCCATCACCAACTCCCGGAGTTCACTCAGACTCACATCCATTGAGTCAGTGATGCCATCTAGCCATCTCATCCTCTGTCATCCCCTTCTCCTGCTGCCCCCAATCCCTCCCAGCATCAGTCTTTTCCAATGAGTCAACTCTTCGCATGAGGTGGCCAAAGTACTGGAGTTTCAGCTTTAGCATCATTCCTCCCAAAGAACACCCAGGGCTGATCTCCTTTAGAATGGACTGGTTGGATGGGAAATTTTTTTTTTAAATCTGATAACCTTTGATTCTATTTTTTAAGAGACAAAAATATCTTTCTTTATCCAAACCCTAAATCATTTTAATTTCATTTTAATCTATTCACTTCTGTTCCCTGAACAATGCAATGCATATGCTTTAGAATGTTTTTTTAATGATGTTCATCTTAGCAAGCCCATTTCTACAGAGGTATAAATGGAAAAAATAACTTTCTAGAAAGTCAAGAACATCTGCTTGAAAACAACATTCATATAGGTTGTTCTGAAAACTAGTTAAATCTTTAAAATTACATTGTATTATCTGAGCCAGATAAACACACAGTCAGCTCCTTTAAATATATTAAATCAGGTTTGAGTAACTTCTGCTAAGAATTTAGGGAGTCCCTGTCTGGGGATATTTAGAGGATACTAGTAGTTCAGCTAGACAGAGGAACAGGGAAAACAGTACTGCCAACAAGTATCCAACCAAATCTGAAGCGTGTGCGACCTAATTATTTTTAATTACACAGTGGTTTTCCAGTATGTCTTCCTTTTCCAGAAGGACAGGTGGCCCACACAGAAGACTACTGCAAGGCTTTAGACCATATCTGCTGTTAGATAGATTAAGAGCCATATTACAGTGAAGGTTATATTTTCAATTCACAATAAAGTTCCAGCTGACTCTGAATTCAGAACTGAAAGGCATATTTTTATATGAAATAATATGATCTCTAGTATAAAACAGACTGCATGCAAAAAATAAATAAAAAGCAACTGTATAACTTTACTTTTATTTTTAACCCATTTTTAATACCATGTGGCATTCTGCCTCTCAATGCAATTTTTTTTTCACTTGTTCCTACAGTGTTTGCAATCTCAAAAAAGNCAGACTGCATGCAAAAAAAAAATAAAAAGCAACTGTATAACTTTACTTTTATTTTTAACCCATTTTTAATACCATGTGGCATTCTGCCTCTCAATGCAATTTTTTTTTCACTTGTTCCTACAGTGTTTGCAATCTCAAAAAATTAACAATTTTAGGAATACAAGACACCCTTACAGGCCATCTATTCCCAGGCCTGACATCTATCCCCTGAACAAGAACTTGGGGGATCTGGCCAGGGTCTCACAGCTGAAGATCGAGGGCAGGAGAAGAGTCAGGTCATCTCACTGAGAGCCATCGAGCATCATCTGTCCCCTGCAGAACTGCGAGGTCAAAGGCTAAGTGGGCTGCCAAGGCAAGTGTGTCCTCGCTCCCCTGGCCAAGGCAGACGTTCCCAACACAGAGCACAGCTTCAAACAAGGCTGCAGGAGGGTGCTTCTCTCCTGCTCATCAAAGAAAGAGAAATGGAGGGAAAGGTAAGACAGAAGAGGTGGGGGGTGCAGGGAAGGGAGGAAGGGGCTCCATAGCTAAGGCAAATGTGGTCTGAATCGATTTAATTACCATCATGCTACATGACAGGGCACCAAGATAAAGCGCGTAACACATCTGGGCAGCAGCTGTGTAGACCTTGAGCCTGCACACCTGCTGAGGTCCTTTAGATAAGGCACACATCCTCTGCCTCACCACAGCATTATGCACAGGGGCTAGACATGAACTACAGGAGCAGCTGAAGCATGAAACGAACCCAACCAATGTGCTAATTTCCAAACATGGGTGAAAGCATACTCACCCATCCTGGAAGGAGCAGGTTATCAAAGTTAGAAGGCGCTCAAGAAAGTCTGCTGGATGAAGAAATATTCCTGAAACAGGAGCTGACACTGTTTTATGTTTATTGTTTCTGGGAATTTTTCCCCAAAATACACTGAATCTTTATTGACTTTCATAAAAAGCACCATACAGTGAATATTTCTTTGATATTCCAGGTGAAAATTATCACCTGTCATCACAAAGGGCAATACATGCATTAATGGCCTGCTGAGTTGTTCCTACACAGAGCTGCTCACAGTGGAGCCAGGGAAGCCTCTGCCTGTTCCCCACAGCTTTCCACGAGCTGTCAGAGTGCTGCCCAAGGCTCCCTTTCCCTTCTCAGTTCTTTGACTTAATCCGATGATGCTAGAAACCTAGGGGACCAGTTTGTCATACCGATGGGATGATTCTCAAGTCTCCCTATGAATTTGTGTGGACTCTGATGTGAAGGCTTTGCGCCCCCCATGTCAGGTAATTAAAATGGCTGTTACCTTCACGTCAGGATTACGGCTTCTACAATGATGAGGCTGCTGAGTCCTGAGACAGTGGACCAGGCCTTCTGGGCTGGAGCCTCAGCATTTCATTGTTTCTGCCTCAAGAGAACAATGCCGTTGGACAGGCTGACCTCTAAGGTCTCTTCCATCTCTATACCTCTGTGATCCAAAATCCAGCAGCTCTTCCAGGAACAAATACTGCCAAAATGTACACATGATTCCAGAGAAGAGGGTGAAAGAGAGCCCCTCCCACCATGCAACTGACGCTATGAAGCCCAGAGAGTGAACTGGGCAAGGGCAGAGTATGAAAGGAAAAATCACAGCCAGTTCTACGCCTGAACTTAGACGCGAGAATCTAAACAAACAGAAACAATATATTAAAAAAAATACTTCAGAATCAAGTGAGGTTTATCCAAGGAGTGCAAGGTCAGTTTAATACTAGAACAATTACCATACTTAAAAACTTAAGCAGAATAAAAGCACATAATCATTTTAATAGAAATAGAAAAAAAAAAAAAAAAAGCAAAACACTAGAAATCTCAGAACAGAAACAAGTTAATGTGAGAAAAGCATCTATAAAAAAAAAAAAAGTAGCAAACATGCTTACTGATGAATCTTAAAAGCAATTTCTTTGAAACAAGCAGAAAATGTAGATTTCTGAAAATATCATCATACTAGAATTCCACAAATAAAATATCTAGAGATTAATTTAATAAGACAAGTGCCAGACCTCATCACATTGCTCTTCAAACTTAATGCAATCCCAGCCACAATCCTGAACGGGGAATCTGAAGAAGAACAAAAAGGACTAAGATACATGCGAGAAGGAAAACAAAAAAAGAAAAACAATGAAGGGAGTCAGTCCTCCCAGATACTGCAAAACTACCACAGTGCCAGAGTAAATCAAATAATGTGCTGGCAAAGGGGAAACAAACAAAGGGGAAAGGCTGAAGGAACAGACTCCACAGACCAGAAACAAGCCCCTGGCTCATGGAAACTGGTGATGGGAGCAGCGCTGCACATCAGTGGGAGATAAGGAGACTGTTCATTTGACAAACTGTGGTCCAACAACTGTTTGTCTACTTGGAAAAAAAGAAAACTGGATCATTACTTCACACAGTATATGAAAATCAACTACAGATGAGCTACAAACTCAAACGTGAAAAGTTAGCAGCTTTCAGAAAATGTTTTTCATGAGCTCTGAGAAAGGAAGGTATTTTTAAACTAGACACAAGAAGTATAACCCAAAAAGAAAAAGAATGGTAGATTTGGCAGTATTAAAACTTCTCTACAGACTGGAATAAAATATTTGCAATCCACATAACCAGTAAACAACTTATATACTAGAACATATAAAGAACTATCAAAACTCAATGGTAAAAAAATAAAACCAATCCAGTCAAAAAGTGGGCAAAGGACATTATCAGGTATGTCAGCAGAGGACAAACATGGTAAATAAGCATGAAAGACGCTCGAATCATTTCATGCTGTATGCAAATAAGGAATCGTTTATATAGTACACCTGAAACTAACAAAACAGGTGTTCAGTAGTCCAGTCATGTCCGACTCTTTGCGACCCCATGGACTTCAGCACGCCAGGCCTCCTGAAATTTGCCCAAGTTCACATCCATTGTGCCATCCAGCCATCTCATCCTCTGACACCCTCTTCTCCTTTGCCTTCAATCTTTCCCAGCATCAGGGACTTTTCCAATGTGCCAACTGTACTAGAGCTTCAGCATCAGTCCTTCCAACATGTATTCAGGGTTGATTTCCTTTAAGATTGAATGGGCTGATCTCCTTGCTGTTCGACAGACTTTCAGGAGTCTTTCAGGAGCACCACAGTTTGGAGACATCAATTCTTTGGTGCCTTGCCTTTTTTATCGTTCAGCTCTCACAACCGTACGTGACCACTGGCAAGACCATAGCCTTCACTATACAGACCTTTGTTGGCTTAACTATACCTAACAGTATACACTGACTATATTTCAATTAAAAAAAACACTCAACATCATGAGCCATCACTACATAACTACTAGAATGGCTAATAAAAAAGAGATAACATAATTTTTTTAAAAAAATAGATAACACCAAATGCTGGTGGAGATGCAGAGAACAGGCATCTCTCCTACACTTCTGGTACGACTGTAAAGATCATAGAGGCACTCTAGAAAAGAGATTGTTGACAGCTTCTTACAAAACTAACCGTGTACTTATCACATAATCTAAACTTTGCACTCCTGGTAATTCACCCCAGAAAAATGAAAACCTAGGCTCACATAAAAATTTGTAGCCAAATGTTCATAGTGACTTTATTCATAACAGCCAAAAACTGGAAACAGCCCAGGTGTCCTTCAGTGAGTGAGTGGTTAAACAGACCTGGTGTGTCGGTGCCATGGGACATCACTCAGCATCACTCACATCACTCATCACACGCGGCAGCTTGGCTCGATCATCTCAAGGGGATGACCCTCAGGGGAAAAAAGACAATCTGAAAAGGTTATAGAATATATGATCCCACTCATATAACATTCTTCAGACAACAAAATTATAGAAGTGAAGACCACATTTCGGGTTGCCAGGGATTTGGAATGGGGAAGTTGCAGAAGGAAGCTCTGGCAATGCTACACTATGCTTGTGGTGCTGGTTACAGGAATAGAAACACGTGATAAAAACAACTACACAAATGCACGTAAACTGGTTCCATCTCATAAGCTCTGGAGGTTGTACCAATGTCAGCTTTCTGGTTTTAATAGCTGCACTCTAGTCACAAAAGATGTCACCACTGGAGGAAGCTGGGTGATGGGTATGGGGGACTCCATGTACTTTAATGCAAATTTGGGGCAAATCTATAATTATTTCAAAACAAAAAGGTTAAAAAATTAAACTTCAGTTGGGGAGGGGGGTGTGGTGGAACCACAAACTGAGAGAAGGTGTGTGTCAGACGCGCAGAAAGCAAAGGATGCGTGTTTGTAACAGAGCAGGCCCACGGAAGGGACGGGCAGCAAGGCGCCAGAGGGCGCAGCGTCCCTGCCGAGCCTCCCGAGGCGGCGGTGCCGGTGGGGTCTCTGACTGACCCCTTGCGTCACTGCAGCCTTGACGACCACCCTGGGGCGGTGAGGGGCAAGGCCTTCACTGCCCTTTTATGAAAGCCCAGCAGGCTGAAGTCTAAACACAGAAAGGCCGTGTGCCAGGGCGCTCTCCTCTCAGCGCCTGTCTTCCGGGACAGGACAGAGGAAGCCGCAGACGGCCGTCTGCCTCCCCACGGAGGGAAAACCACAGGCGGGGTGCCAGGCGGTCTCAGGCCCCAGAGAGCTGGTCCTGAAGGGCCTGAGCCTCTCCAAGAAGCTCCGGTCTCATCCTGGCACTCTCCAGCCTCGAAACCGTCACGCCAGGAACCGGAGCAGGCATGAGCCCCACCACCCCCCGCTCAGGCACCGGCACAGCTCCGAGGCCTCCAAGCCACCTCGGGCACGTGACCTTGAACACGCAGGGCCAGCACGTCCCGCCGGCACAAATGCATGCATATGCGTGTCACACGAGAGAAGGTCCTCTCTTCCTAAGATCGAGTTAGCCTCGGAAACCCAGCTGAGCTGCCGCCTGCTCCCCGGGAGCCCTCTAGGGATTCCCCTTCCACACCCCATCCACTCAACTCCACTCCTCAGTCCCTCCCCTCCCAGTGACCAGAGCTTCCTGAGGACAGGAGCCATTCTTATTCCCTCTGATAACCTGGAGCAGGGCAAAGGTAAGTGACAAGCCTGCTAACTGGAGTCTGCTGATGTTACTGAAATCAGTGGCTACAGACTGTGTTACTGTTTTAGATTTATACCTATTAATCTAACACATCTTTACTGTCTCCCAATCCCAAATTCCATATTAAACCCTCTAAACAGGAGGTCAAGGTACTCTGGTCCTATTTCAATACACAAATAACACGTAAGTTACATATATCATGCAGCCAAAGTTGAGAGAGCTGAGATGCCTATAAATGTAAAGAAAAGATGGAAATGTTTTGTATTGAACACTAAAGGGGCAACAGATAACTGGCTGAAGTTTAGGTCATAAATGTGAGGTTTTCAGTGACTTCTGTTTTTGTTCTTAAAATACTGACATCCTTACATGTATCTGAATAAAAAAGGTATTACTAGCCTCTACATTAATTAATCCGCAAATATCTTTAGGTTTTTCTGGACTTGTTTTATGAAACATTAAAAGATAAATGCGTACACACACAGTTAAAAAGCAAACACGCACCTTAAAAAATTACCTTCCTAGGCTCCTAGCATTATTTTCAGGAGGGAACAGCAAGCTCAGGGCCTGGGACTTAAAGCATAAATGTTAAAAAGCTTTATCAGAGCTGCCAATTTGAGTCTACATGCAGTGGAATTTTTACTTTACACCCTGTTTTTAAGCAGTCAAGCTCCAAAAAGATCAATTTTCCAAATATCTCAAAGCATATAATTTTCATAAACATACTGAGAAGTTAAAGTATATGTCTTACAAACAGTATCTCATCCTCTACCCTGCATTCTTGGGCCCATTTTCTCTGACCTGAAAACAGGCATTCTTTCACAAAAAGTCTTCAACAGCGTCTGACCTCACCAAAAATATGTAAACATCTGTGTTTTTAGTGGAGAGGGAAAGATCCTAAAATCCTTAAGAAAATTAATTTGGGGAGGGAATGGAAGTAGATGAAACAATATCACAATTGTCCTGTCATTTAAATGCAAAGCAGAGATGAACTCTAATAGAGTTTGTGACCTTCTAGATTATTCTGTGGGAAAATCCAAGGCACTCTGAAATTCACATTTGTCTTCCATCTAGCACTGCTGGTCTGCATCACAAGCCAAAGCACCCACTCCAGATTGAAAAAACCAGAAATTAGCTTTAGGCTTCTAATCTCCAGATTTCAAACTCTACCAAGAATAAGCTCTCTCCTATTGTCTTAAAACAACAAAGGCCCTAGAATTTATGAAGGAACAACTGTAATTAAGGAATGAGAAATCATCTCATAACCTATTGCCCCTACTCCCCCAATCTAATTTTATCACACACACATAGAAGGACAATATGAAGAAGGAATCACAAACTTTAACAAAATACCAAGGAAAAATGATAAATGAGTAAAGATTTTGCTGACAACAACTTTGATAAAATTTGAAAAGGTAATTACAGTGTAAAAAAAGTAGTGTATCAGCTTTTCCTATTATTCATATGATAATTCTGAATGCCAACGTGAACTTGAAAACAAAATCAAAAAACAAACGGAAACAACAGGAAAATAATGCAAGAGACAAAAAAAAATTTAGGATTTTTTTTTTCCTTTTCTTTTTCTTTAAATGTAGGTCATATACTGAAATCTCCCACCAAGATTAAGTCCACAGTTCATTCTTCGCCCTTAATGTGGTCATCTAGCCCAAGTTCTGGGCCTCCCTTTCCTGTGGGGCCCACAGAAAAATCCCCACCTGGCCCTGTGTGGTTGCTTCACTAAAAAACACCATCTAATTTTTATTTAATACTTTGTCAGAAACAGGCACTGACCCACAGGGCAGTCATGGTCTCAAGTTCTAGTAAAACCGACATGCGTTCAAATCCTACCTTTTTACATGACCGCAGACAGCCTACTCAGCACCTCCAAATCTGCAGAGAAAAGCAAGTCAAAATCACAATGAGATGTCATCTCACACTTGTCAGAAGAGCTATCACCAAAAAGACAATAAATAAGTGTTGGTGATGGCCAATACTTTGGCCATCTGATCTGAAGAACTGACTCACTGAAAAAGACCCTGATGCTGGGAAAGACTGAAGGCAGGAAGAGAAGGGGACAACACACTGTCTCGGTGGACATGAGTTTGAGCAAGCTCCGAGAGTTGGGGACAGACAGGGAAGCCTGGTGTGCTGCAGTCGAAGGGGTCGCAGAGTCATACACAACTGAGCAACTCAACTGAAGTATTGGTGAGGATGTGAAAAAAGGGGAGCCCTTGTGTCCTGTGGATGGGAATTTAAATTGGTTAGCCACCATAGAAAACAGTATGGAGGTTCCTCAAAAAATTAAAAATATAACTGCCATATGATGTGGCAATTCCACTTCGCAGTATTTATCTGAAGAAAAGAAAAACACAGACTTGAAAAGGTAACCTGCAGGATGCAGGATGCTTGGGGCTGGTGCATGGGGATGATCCAGAGGGATGATGTCAGGTGGGAGGTGGGAGGGGGGTTCATGTTTTGGAGTTCATGTACACCCGTGGCGGATTCATGTCAATGTATGCTAAAACCAATACAGTACTGTAAAGCAAAATAAAAAAATTTTTTTTTAATTTAAAAATATAAATAAATAAAGTCAAAAAAAAAAAAAAAGAAAAGATAACCTGCACCTCCATGTTCACTGAAGCATTAACCACAATAGCCAAGACAGGGGAGACATCCTAAGTGTCCATGATAGATGAATGGATAAAGAAATTATGGTGTATGCATATATATAATGGAATGCTATTCTGTCATGAAGAAAGGAAAACATGCTCTTTGTGAAAACATGAATGGGCATTCTTCTAATAAGACAGTGAAAGACAAATATAATATGATCCACTTTTCTGTGAAATCTAAAACAAACACCAAACTCAGATACAGAGAAAATATTGGTGGTCGTTGGTGGGGCAGGGGCCGGGGGCGGAGTGTTGAGGAAGGGATGGTAGGGGGTGGTGAAATGGGTGAAGGGAGTCAAAAGGTACAAACTTCCAGTTATGAAATAAGTAAGCCCTGGGAATGTACCATATGGTGACCAGTTAATAAAACTGTATTATACAGATAACCCTTGAACAACAAGGTTTGAACTATGAGAATCCACTTCACTTGGATTTTTCCCAATAAATACATACTACAGTATCACATGATCCACAGTTGGTTGAATTCAAAGATATGGAATCTCAGATGGGAGCTGAGTTGTGCGCTTGTCACTGTAAAGTTGTATGCAGATTTTCAACAGCACAGAGGGTTAGCACCCCTAACCCTCTGAGTTGTTTAACTATATATACATATATCAAACAATTGTGTTGTACATATGAAACTACTGTTATACATAAATTATATCTCAATAAAAGAGATATATGTGACATGTTTGGCATTTAAAAAACTATAATGTTTCATTCAGAGTGAAGTAAGCCTGAAAGAAAAACACCAGTACAGTATACTAACACATATATATGGAATTTAGAAAGATGGTAATGATAACCCTGTATGCGAGACAGCAAAAGAGACACAGATGTATAGAACGGACTTTTGGACTCTGTGGGAGAGGGAGAGGGTGGGATGATTGGGATGATTTGGGAGAATGGCACTGAAGCTTGACTCTATCATATAAGCAACGAAGCGCCAGTCTATGTTCGATACAGGATACAGGATGCTTGGGGCTGGTGCACGAGCATGATCCAGAGAGATGATAATGGAGTGGGAGGTGGGAGCGGGGTTCAGGACTGGGAACTCATGTACAGCCGTGGTGGATTCATGTCAATGTATGGCAAAACCAAGCAAAATAAAGTAAAAATAAAAATTAAAAAAAAAAAAACTATAACGTTTCATTCAGAAAACGTGAACGCATAAACTAAACACTGTCAAAGACAAAGTCCCACACAAACGCAGTCTACCTCTGGCACCTCCTAGGTTCTCTGTATGTGGAAGGCTTGGCCACCATATACTTATTTTTCTACTGTGAAAATGACCACTATGAAAATAAAAACAACCCAAATGCCCTTCAATTAGCAAATGTGCAAACAAATTAGCCTAACAAATTGCTAAATAAAGCAATTACAAAGGAATGAAGCACTGATACTTGCACCAAGGATGGCTCTCAATCATAGTGAGTGAAAAAACCCAGACTACCCCACCCTCCAAGACAGCACACACATGAAGATTCCATTTAGATAAAATCCTAGGAAATGCAACAGTGACAGAAAACAGATCAGCTTTAGCCTAACAAATTGCTAAATAAAGCAATTACAAAGGAATGAAGCACTGATACTTGCACCAAGGATGGCTCTCAATCATAGTGAGTGAAAAAACCCAGACTACCCCACCCTCCAAGACAGCACACACATGAAGATTCCATTTAGATAAAATCCTAGGAAATGCAACAGTGACAGAAAACAGATCAGCAGTTGTCTAGAAGAGCCCAGAGGGTTGACAAAAGGACAAGAGAAAACTTTCGGGAGGTGATGAGTACATTCACTATCTTGACTCAAGTGTTGATTTCATTGCTCTATGCGTGTAAATCACCATTAAAACGGTATACTTTAAGTTTGTGCTGTTTACTGTGGGACAATCATACCTCCATAAAGCTATTCAGAGAAAAGAAAAAGATCATTAGAAAACCTCTCACTCACACATCTTCCTGGCTTGGCATAAGCCAACACATAAGCAACACAAAAAATATAAAACTAATTTGTTATTTCTCAAATACCTTAACTTCCTTAAATTCCATCCACAGGATCTCAAACTCTACTGATACTGGTCTGGGTTGTTGTTTATTTTTAAGCACACCAACTGATTTTTTCATAAACAGCCAAAGCTGAGAACCCCTGAATAAATTAGATTTAGATTTGTTATTTTAAAATGACAGGATGCAAGGTGCCAAAAAAGCTTTGGTAAACTATGCTCCAAGGTTTTCCAAGTTGATATTGAACTACTGAAAACATACAGAATTTTGAGTTCAACTTCAAGTAAGTTTTTAAAAAAATATGCACATAGGACAAAAGGTGTTGCATAGCAAATGTTACGTAACAATATATGGGGCTGACAAATTCTCAACTTTTTAGAATGCTAAATTGGCATCTTGACATTAAACTGATGGATATAAAACCACATGTCCACTGCATTTAAAGCGTGGACTATACTGACCATATATTGTTTCAGAAGCACAAGTAAAGAGAAAGTCTTTAGTCCGTGCCCTCAGTCAGTGCTGTATGAACTTAAGGTGCACTTCTCAGGGCAGATTCTGACTCAGTGGCCTGTGGATGGAATCAACCGCGTTTCTAACAAGCTCCCATGTGATGCTCAAGCGGCTGATACACAGTTCACAATTGGAGCAGCAAGGCCTTAAGTACCTTGAATATTGGTTGTAAAATTAACCAGTTCGTCTACAAATGCAGTCAGGTCCAGGATCCAAGAAATAAAGTGTCAGTATGATTTATTCCTAGTCCAGGAGGAAGAAGGAGCCGGGGAAGATAGGCGAAGGAACAAGCAAATACTTGTTTGTATATTATAGCAGGTCTAAGAACCAGAAAACACTGTTACTTGCCCAACCTAGTAGCTCTCAAGGTGACAGAATGGAAACTCCATGAAATAAAGTGGTTTTCATTTACTACAGAATCCTTACAACCTAGTACTCAACAAATGTACCAGGTACTCAACAAATGTACTGAATAAATGAATGAATGTATATACAAACACAATCTGTATTTATGTCACAAACCAAAAACTGTCTGGGAAGGGGAATCTGCTGCTGCTGCTGCTAAGTCGCTTCAGTCGTGTCCGACTCTGGGAGACCCCATAGACAGCAGACCACCAGTCTCCTCCGTCCCTGGGATTCTCCAGGCAAGAACACGAGTGAGTTGCCATTGCCTTCTCCAATGCATGAAAGTGAAAAGTGTAAGTGAAGATGCTCAGTCGTGTCCAACTCTTTGTGACCCCATGGACTGCAGCCCACCAGGCTCCTCCATCCATGGGATTTTCCAAGCAAGAACACGAGTGAGTTGCCATTGCTTTCTCCAATGAATGAAAGTGAAAAGTGTAAGTGAAGATGCTCCGTCGTGTCCGACTCTTTGTGACCCCATGGACTGCAGCCCACCAGGCTCCTCCATCCATGGGATTTTCCAAGCAAGAGTACTGGAGTGGGGTGCCAACGCCTTCTCCATACATGTAGATGTTTGATATAAATACCTGGCCCAGTCACTGTACTCCATTTCGTCCAAATAATTACAATTTCCCAGACCAAAACTTCCACTGTCAAGCCCAGGCTTCCGGCACCCCCTGTTTAAAACAACAGAGAGGAGGAAGCACAAGGATAAGGATTCAGAAAAGGTTCACTAATCAAAGGAGATAACCGAAGCGGGAGAGAAGCTGGGCTCACAGCTGAGTTCAAGGGAAGGAACATCTTAGGTTCCCAGCATTTCCAAGTTCTTACCTACGATGGTGGCAGGGTTTGGGGTCGGGCTTTTGTTTAGTTACTGTCCAGGGTACCTGGCTGTGCAAACTCAGACTAGAAAGGCGGCCAGAGGCTCAGAAGCCAGCCTTTGGAAGCTCGGGTGTTCCAGGTGCCGACCTTCTTCCCGCTTCCCGGGCGCGCAGAGAAGCCCTGCTGCCGCCCAAACACAAGATGGCCAGGGTTGCTTCGCGGCCCGCTTGAAGCCATAACCAGGACTTAAGATGGCGGCGAACACGAAGCTAACGGCTGGAAGAGCGCGCGGGATCTTCCAAAAACAAAAATGTCCTCCGTGCAAGGTCTCGCGGCTTCCAACGAGGGCCCAAAACAATCATGGCGGCGAAGCACCTCTATCTAGAGACCGCGAACAAAGCGAGCTCGATTGGCCGGTGACAAACCAGTTACCCTCTGTGCCAGGGAGAAGGGCGATCGAGAGAGAAAAATAAAACGCACACAAAAAGGGGAAAAGTCTCCCGAATGTTTGATGGGGAACGAGTACAGAAAACACGGGTTGGCAGATGAAGGTGGCTTTCTCAATGGCGAATCATTGTGAGACTGTTATCCATGAGCATAACTTCTCTCATAGTTCCTTTGAGAGGAAGAATGCCGTCTTGGCCCTCGAAGGCATCAGCGGGAGGGGAGACGGCACGGACATGAGCTAGCCGGCGAGCGCAGACTCAGGGATCTCCGCCCCCGTAAGCCCCCGCGGGGACACGGGGCGGACGCCGCGCCGCCGAGGGCCTCCCGCGCGCCCCGCTCCACAGGAGCGGCCGTAGCGGCGCCTCCTCTCCGGGTCTTCTGGGCGGTCGCTCCGGAAGACCGGGGCTAGTGAGCGGCCGCGGGATCCGGCGCGTCGCCATTGGTCAAGGCCGGAAGGCCCGCGACCCGCCGAGAGCGGTTGGTCACGTTTCCATTCCATGAGCGCCTCTTAAGCGTGGGCAAAAAGCGAGACACTGTACTTCAGCAAGTCCGTGTGACCCGTCATTTAACGCTTCCACTTCCGACCGTGTGCCTAGACTGACACCAGGCGAGCCCCGCCCCCGGTCTTCCGGTCGCCGCCACCGCGCCCCCGGTCTTCCGGTCGCCGCCACCCCGCCCCCGGTCTTCCGGTCGCCGCCAGCGCGTCCCCGGCCGAGAGCGTCACCAACGCCCGAAGGCGGCGCGGGCTGCGCATGCTCGGTCCTCAGCGCGGGCCTAGCTCCTGAAGCTGCTGCGGCGCGAGGTGCGGCCTTGGGGGCAGCGGGAGGCGGTCGACGGGCAGGTGAGAAGGCCAGGCCGCCGCGGGGAGCCGGCTCTCTGCCCGGCTGCAGGGGGGCCGGGGCTCGTCGGCGCCTCGTCCTCGCTCGGAAAGGTCACTGAGGGAGACCGGGGGCGGGGCTGGGGGCCCGGCTCCTTAGAGACTGCGTTTAACCTGCAGCCTCGGCGCTGGGCGCTTGCTGCCGGGAGGAACGCGTAGCAGCGGGGGTGCTCTGTAGCTGATCGCACAGCCCGGGTGTGCACTGTCCTCCCTCGGATCCGCGCGGCCGCACCGGAACGTAGACAGAAAAGGCGCCCGAGGGAGGGCGCCGAATGCCCTGGCCCTGAGACCTGTGCCTGCTTGGAGAGCCGCCCTCTGACGGGAGCACTCCGCACCGTGTGGCAGTACCAGCTCGGACGGCAGAAGCAGGACCTGGCGCTTTGGACATTCTGGGCATGGAAACCCTGTTGAGATGGAGGCCTCCTGAGGTCATATGCTTCTTCCTCCCATGCCAGATCAGGCTCACATCCTGTCGGTGTTTCAGAGGCTCGCTATACCCGCAGTTTCATTGATGCATTCTTTAACACCGGCAGTTTATATTCATATTTGTCACACCGCCTAGTTAGCAGATACAGAAGTGGCCAAAACGAGCATGGCCCTGACCACATTGACCTTATATTTACTGATGGGAGGGGCAACAATCAACAAGTAAATTGATAAATGAACAAGATGTTTCCAGATTGTCCTTGATGGGGTTCCCTGGGAAGCAGACCTAAGGAGATTTATGACCAGGACATTTATTAGTACTTTTTGGATCTTACCAAGGAAGAAAGGAGGTAGAATGGTGGGTAGAAAAAGTTGAGCTGCAGTATGGTCCCAAGGAGAGTGTCTACCAAGTCTCACCGTAACTGAGTTGTCCCAAGTTGGAGGGAAGGGTCAAGACTATATCCCTGCAGTGATCAGTCATTGGATACTCACTGTTCCCGAAAGAGGGCATAACTTCAACTCTTACCCCAGTCAGTCCTGGGACTGACATCTGTCTCCACACTCCCTGGAGCTTGGATCAAACAGGAGTCTCCAGAAGTGCCTGTTTTTATATCTGATTTGTATTGAAGATATTGTACATACAATAAGAATAATTGTCGCCCTGTATTGAATGCTCACATATCAGATACTGGATAAACAATAAATATTTACATAGGTAAATATGCACCATGTTACAGACTATGAAATTGAGGCAAGAAACAAGTCTTTTTGCCTAAGATCATAACTAGTGGGGGAGATTAGAATTTGATTTCCATCATTACTCAAAGCATCATTATACTGGGACTCACACTTAATCACTTAGCACCATTAACTTCATTAATTGTTGTCAGAGAAACAAATATGACTTGATCACCCTGTCTTTGCTGTTTTGCTTTGTCCTTGAGTTTCCTTCTTTCCTTCATGATGAACTTTCCTGGCCCTCACTTTCATCCTGGAGTCTAGTCACAGAGTCCAGCCTGAGTGCCAGGTATGTGATAACTGCACAACAACCTTGTGTTATGGCTGTCAGTGTTATTCTCATTTTATGGATGATGTACCTGAAGCATTGTGAGGTTAAGGAATCATCCAGGGTCACAGACACCTGTACTGTAATAATGCAGAGATGGAAAGCCCAGGCAGTAGGATTCCACAACTTGTCCACTTAATCATTACACAACAGTGCATTCTTACTAAGATGATGTGTGGTACTTTACCTTCTGGAAACTGGTAGGCAGGAACTAGATCCCATCTTTTATGCTGTACAAAGAAGTGTAGGTTTCACCTTCTAATCAAAAATGTCATTGAAGGCTTCTGAGCAACAGAACTGTATCTGTTGTTATTTTCGCCAAGATGGCAGTGTTAAGAGGGTAGAGAATGGAATAGTGGTTTCCAGACTTAAGCTTCAGAATTACCTAAAGAATTTGTTGAAACACAGATTACTGGATCCCAGTGTAGAGTTCTGATTCAGTAGGTCCGGGGCAGCCCAAGAGTTTACATTTCTGATAAATTCGCAGGTGATGCTACTGCCAGTGGCAAAGGAACCACAGTGAGAACCACTGGACTAGAAGCAAGTGAGGTAATGAGGGTCTGGACTATGGCGGTGGGGAGAAGCTGTGCAAAAGAAATGTCAGGTCAAATGGAGAATTGGGTGACTGACTTGATGGGGAGTTTAAGAAACAGCAGAATCCACTGTATTCAGATTTTCTAATCGAACAGCATGGTAGATAATTTATAAAAGAAAAAAACAGGAAGTAGAGGAGAAACAGCAATTTGGGAAGGAAAGAGGATTCGTCTTTATATAAGATGAGTTTAGACACTTGTGGGGGACAGCAGCATGGGATATGTGGGACTAAGCTGGAAATGAAGGCATGGGAGTCACTGATGGATGTGCTAAAGTAGAAGCTTGGGTGTGAATGAGGACACCCAGGAAATTGGAACAGAGGGAGAAGACAGCCAAGGACAGAGCTTTGAGAAGGGTGAACAGGTGGATGGAAACCGAGGGACCATTAAAGGAGACCGAGAAGGATCAGATGAGCCTCAGGTACTTAAAGAGTTTCAAAAACTCATCAAAAGTGCTGCAGAGAGATTATAGGGGGAGATTCGTGATCTTTATAGTCAAAGTGGTTTCCATGGAGAGTGGAACAAAAGCAAATTACTTGGGTGTGAACATGGAAGTGGGAATTGGCTCTAGAAATGTGTTATTTTAAAGGAATCAGTGTCTAGTAACTGGAAGGAAGGGCTGGTAAAGGGCAGTGGCTTTAGGGAATTTGCCTTTGGTTGTTTTCAGTGGAGAAGAACGGTTTTGCCAAGGAGGAAGACCAATTTCAAGTGGGAGATGGAAAGTAGAAGTTGGGGCAGGGGGTGATGGAGTTGGGACCCTGAAGACACAGTGGCAGGTGGGACTGACTGACCAGAAGTGTCCGGTCCTCAGTGAGGAAGGACATGAAAATGGGAGCTGAGACGGAAGTTTTACCACATGGGAGCAGGAAGCAGAGGGGCTCAGACCCAGTAGCCACAGTGTCCTCTGGCCAGTAGGTTATCTGCAGAAACCAAGGTGGAGAGTGAATTAGAAATCTCAGAAATGATGAGGACAGAAACCAACCCTTTCGAGATTCAGAGCTGACCAGGGGAACATCAAGGCATTGCTTCTGCACTAAGAGCCCAGTCCACTTGTCTTCAGTGACTCCCCGCGGGCTTCCATGTCAAATGGCAGGTGTAAAGATGGGGAGAGGGGCTGGAAAGGTTCTCGGACAACTCTAAATTTTATAACGGCTCTCCACACCTTTGTTTGTGGACAGTTAAAGCTCCCATCTAAAATTTGTGATGCTTCCAGTATACCACTTATTTATAAAGACACTGAATTCACAGTAATGGAGTAGAGGATATCAGAGATCATAAAACGCTTACGCCTTCACCACACTCTGTGCCTGCTCCTGACCGGCTCCAGACCAGGCTGTGCTGGTCAGCTGATTCTGACCAGTTACTGCCTGCTGGTCAAGGCAGGGGTAAGATTTCGCAGAAAAGAAACCTAGAGCTCAGGTTCAGCAATACATATACTACAATTGGAACGATACAGAGAAGATTAGCATGGCCCCTGTGCAAGGATGATAGGCAGATTCATGAAGCGTTCCATTATTTTTTTGTAAGCTTCCTGGTGACTCAGACAGTAAAGGATCTGCCTGCAATGAGGGAGACTCAGGTTTGATCCCTGGGTCAGGTTGAGAAGATCGCCTGGAGAAGGGAATGGCAACCCACTCCAGTGTTCTTGCCTGGAGAATTCCATGGACAGAAGACCCTGGCGGGCTACAATCCATGGGGTCACAAATAGTCGGGACAGGACTAAGCGACTAACACACATGGTCCACTCAGTTAATCAAGAATTGACAGTAATTTTTTTGTTGTCTGTGTTTTGACAAGACTGGAAAAGTTTAGCAAAGCTGTTATTTTAGGTGATGTAGTTAGAAAAGGGGGGAAAAAAAAAAACTATTGTTCTGTGTGGCATACCAGTCAGTCAGTTCAATAGGCCTGAAGACACCATGCAGTCCTTTCTAATGTGTACACAAAATTGCCAAAATGTAACTGTTGTATTAAAATTGAGGCTAAAAAGAACTACTTTCAGGGTCAGTAATTAGATTTCAGGAATGAGGAATTCACAGATACTTAAAATCAGCATTTGTCATGCCAGAAGAAAAGGCATTATACAATTCCAATAAATTTAATGAAATATCACAGCCACAAGTGTTGGGTTAATTGTTCAACTTTCCATTTAGTGTTCTCTTCATGTTTAAATTACATTCAGTAATTTTTAAAAATGTTTTAAACGTTTTTTTTTTTCCCCAAATACTTTAAATGGAGCCAGATGAAGACGTTAAAAATCTACTTTACACTGTGTTCAAGAGGCCAGCAGATGGCGCCCCGCAAGCCCAGTAGGCAGAATGAGAGCTTTCCCCGCATTGCCTGCATCCGGGTTATTGTAGGCCTAATGGATAGCGAAACACTGGGGTTTTAACTGCGTGCATACAAATAGTAATCTGATAGCCAGAGCCAGGTTGTTTAGGATTAAGTGCTTTTTTTGCCCTTCACTGTTACTGATCCGTTCTATGTAGTAAAAAAGATTATGATGTTTTAGTGGGACAGAGATGGAACCAGCTTTTCTCCACTCTGTTCATTAATCTCACTAAGAACTGAGCTTAAAAAGAAAAAGGCGGCTAATATTAGCTCCACTCATGCATTAGTAGATCATGGGTGTGTCTTTGGAGGATGTGGGCTTGTTTGCCCTCTCATTTTGGACCAAGTGGCGCAAGACCTGTTAGCCTCTAGTGTCCCCCGCGGTGAGAATAAAGACGTGCCAGGTGTAATGCACTGAGGAGCCTGACCTCAGCCACCCGCACAACTATGCAGCATGCACCCAGAATGTTCACGGCACACATCATCATGCACTGGCAATTCTGATTGACTCTTGCCAAAGCTGAGATACTGATACTCAACTTTTGAAAACTGCCATTAAGAATACCAGCCTAGACTTTCGGACTTCAAACTCCAAGATGAGTGCCACAATTAACTGACAATAATTTTAGAATCATTTAGTGTTTCCTCATATATAAACTGGTCTCATAAAATTGCTATGGAAACAAAAAGAAAAAATAGGAAACTTTAATGCAAAGTATTTGTTTTGGAAAGAAGGATATAAGAAAGCATGTGTGTCGATGGCCTATAAACATTTTCTATACTCAACAGAGGCATTTCAATGGATAAAACCATAAATATCTACTTTCTGTTTACTAATATAAAATGTACTAATCGCTTTTCCTTTTTCTTGGTTTCCTCCATCTTTGTAAAAGAGCCCCACACCTTCTGTTTTCATTTGTTTTTCTTAGGAGCGTGTTTAGAGAGGACCCAGGAAGGATACAGGCAGTGGCAGGTAGACTGGAGGAGGGTAAGAAGAGGGAAGACATCTTGCTGTGGTTTGTGTTGCCGCTTTAATCCAAGCAAACTTGAAACGCTCTGTGAATGAAGAAGCACCAACTCATTTTAGAAGCCAGCCTGTTTTTGCCCAACAAATGTGATCATTTTGAGCATATACTTGAGAAAATCTTGCTTCAGACTTAGGGATCTCTTCTGTCCATAAAATAGTTCCACACCACTTGGAATAACTCGTTACCAAATGTTTTGAGGGAAAGGCCATCTCAAGAAAAGCTGTATCCAGCTTCGTTTTCGATCCCCAAGTTGGAACTCCCTGTCTCCCTGCTGCTCAGCACTGTGAACCAGAGTCAAAGTTTTAAAAACCTTCTAGTTAAATTCATTTGAAAAATGAGTTAATTGTTAGGAATTCTAGTAAGACTTTGTATTATCCTAAAAAGCAGCATAGAGAGGCTATAGCATGGACTCTGGAGGATTTACAAGAGTACTTAGCATGTTTAGCAATAAAACACTGAAAAAAATCTCAGATTTCCATCAATCAGTGATCTGTTAAATTAGGATATCGCCATAAAAGCTATATAACTACTAAAAATTACAATGAAGATTTATATTATCAGAGGTAGAAGAGATTACAAAAAGAGTGTATATTGCAATCATTTTTTTAAAAACCAAAAAGATTACAGATTTTTTCAGCTTTCTTATTACTGTATTTTTTAACTTTAAAAAGTAAGCCTGTGTTACAGTTTTTAGAAAAGGGCCGTGATACTAAGTTTCATTTTGAAAATATTCCACAAAAAGAATTTAGAAGAAAAAAATGGATTAAATAAAAATTGTATACCCCTAGTATATTTGATTGTATTTAAAAGCCCCACAAGAAGATAAGAGAAAAATAAGGAGCTTCACTAACTACTTTGTTGTCTTTTTCTTACAACTACCAAGGAGCCTTATTTAGTAAAGTCTAATGTGTCTGCCCTGGTATGTGATTTATTCAAGCGACAATATATATAAAATGCTGGAAAGATACTAAGTAAAAGAAACGAAGTAGGTGAAGATTGCTGTGCCATTGTGAGTCTATCTTACTTCCTGGAGATGGTGTGATACTCAGCGTGTTTATGTGGATTTAAATGTGAAGACTCTAAAAGTACTTTGTAAAGTAAAATGCCCTGTTATTCTGATCCTTATCTTCCAAGCCTCACAAAGGACCACAGAATACTCACTGGAAGTCCGTTAGCTACTTTTTCACCTCCATTAGCCAAATCAATATATGAGATGCAGAGAATATGAGGAAATGACTGCATGTGGATGTTGAGCAAATATTAAAGCTATTAATTATTAAATCAGGAAGTGCTGTTACTGGGCCTCAGTGATCATTTGGCAAGTAATGAGTTTTCAGGCAAAACAGATACTAATTCCAAGGGTGAACTAAACCTAAATCTAGAAAAAGATGCACTGATCCTTAATCTTATTCTAGTGGAAAAGGATACTCGCCTGTTAAACACAATATAAACAGAATGGAGCACCTCCCTTGTCCTTAACCCATGGAAGACCCAAAGAGACGCTGAGTACAGAGAGCCACCTTGATCCTAATCTGAGGAGGGTTCCTAGCACATCACATTTCATACTGTGATCTATTGTACATGGAGGGAATAGAACCACAGTCCACAGACATTGCTGTTACAGCTTGGACCTTGATTTATTCTGAATTTTGGTTATTGAGTTATTCATCTCAGCTTCATTATTATATTCTTTCATTCCAAACATGGAGAAGAAAATGGCAACCCACTCCAGTATTTTTGCCTGGAAAATCCCATGGACAAAGGAGCCTGGTGGGCTACAGTTCATGGGATTGCAAAGGTCAGACAAGACTTAGCAACTAAACCACCACTACCACCGTTCCAAATGAGTCTTTTCTGTAAGCTGTTTTCCTAAAAGTTCAAAACTCAGGAAAAAGTGACAAATATGATGATATGTTAGTGATCCTGAGAAGTAAACAGGGGCAGAGGTGCTGTCTATGAAAAGTGCTGTGACTTGAAAAGCTCATGTCAGAAGGGACAGAGTTGGAGATACTTAAAGTCACCTTAAGTACTGAGACTGGATGTGAAAGGACAGTATATCCTGATCCTTTAATTCAAGGTATTTTGTGGATAAAAATGCCAGCTGTCAACACAGACCATTGACTTTGGCACAGCCTCAAGTCCATCCTTCCATCTTAGAAGTAAGTCTTATTCAAGCTCTTCCCTCATTATTCCTGGTCACCCAGGGCCTCCCTCAGAGGTTTTATTGTTCCTCAAATCTCAAATGCCCCAAAGGCTTTTGCACAGTGGGCTCTACAAGGAAATGTAATCATGATACTGTTTATTTGTAATTGACTTTCTCCAAAGATTAGAACATGAGTATGTCAATAAAATGTATGGTCCTAAAGGTTGCAAAGGAGCATATAGAATGCCAAAGCCCTTGAGGGAAGGGAGAGGGCCAAAAATACTTGGAGTTACAAAGCAGGCCATGATTTCTCTAGCAGTTTGTTAAGTTAGCAGAAAGTCGTTATGAAATGTGAATTTGTACCTTGAGGAGAAATCGTTTCTAATGCTGGGAATAATATATGTACATAGGCATGACTCTAAGCCTTGTTTATTTTTAATATGTACATACAGAACACAGTTCAGATATGTAGCTCATTAGTCCTATATTTTAATCTTGCCTTAAAAGGGAAGGTATAAGTAAAAATTATGTTCACACATTTTTCTAAACACATTCACACAAAATTACCGTAAGCGATTTCATAATGGAACTCACATATATGCCACTGAACCTAATTCTTAACAGTCCTTATTGTCCTTCATTGCCCAGAAGGGAGCTTGGAGAGTGGGTCCATTCAGAGCATTATGAGTGTATAAGCTCATCACTAAAGCCTAGTGAACTCCCTTGAGTAAAAAAGTTTAAGAAGTCTTTACAGGTCATCTAGACTTAAAACCCCAAACCCAACAGATCATCAGAAACACACTTCCTGGGCCACACTCCATGCTTTCCAAATAAGACAAAGCAAAAAACTGTTCTTAATACTACCGAGCTTTGAAACTGCAGGCAAGTTCCTAGCCGGAGTTTCTTCAAGTAAACTTTGTTGACAATAACCCTTAACACTTCAGTTCCGTCACTCAGGCGTGTCTGACTCTTTGTGACCCCATGGACTGCAGCACGCCAGGCCTCCCTGTCCATCACAAACTCCCGGAGTTTACTCAGACTCACATCCAGGGAGTTGGTGATGCCATCCAACCATCTCATCCTCGGTCATCCCCTTCTGCCTTCAATCTTTCCCAGCCCCAGGGTTTTTTCCAATGAGTCAGTTTTTCGCATCAGGTGGCCGAAGTATTGGAGTTTCAGCTTCAACATCAGTCCTTCCAATGAATATTCAGGACTGGTCTCTTTTGGGAGGGAGTGGTTGGATCTCCTTGCAGTCCAAGGGACTCTCAAAAGTCTTCTCCAACACCACAGTTCAAAAGCGTCAGTTCTTCAGCACTCAGCTTTCTTTATAGTCCAACTCTCACATCCATACATGACTACTGGAAAAACCATAGCTTTGACTAGATGGACCTTTTTTGGCAAAGTAATGTCTCTGCTTTTTAATATGCAGTCTAGTTTGGTCATAACTTTTCTTCTAAGGAGTAAGCGTCTTTTAATTTTATGGCTGCAATCACCATCTGCAGATTTTGGAGCCCCCCAAAATAAAGTCAGCCACTGTTTCCACTGTTTCCCCATCTATTTGCCATGAAGTGATGGGACCAGATGCTATGATCTTTGTTTTCTGAATATTGAGTTTTAAGCCAACTTTTTCACTCCTCTTTCACTTTCATCAAGAGGCTCTTTAGTTCTTCTTAACTTTCTGCCATAAGGGTGGTGTCATCTGCATATCTGAGATTATTGATATTTCTCCTGGCAATCTTGATTCCAGCTTGTGCTTCATCCAGCCCAGCATTTCTCATGACGTACTCTGCATATAAGTTAAATAAGCAGGGTGACAATATACAGCCTGACGTACTCCTTTTCCTATTTGGAACCAGTCTGTTGTTCCATGTCCAGTTCTAACCATTGCTTCCTGACCTGCATACAGATTTCTCAAGAGGCAGGTCAGGTGATCTGGTATTCCCATCTCTTTCAGAATTTTCCACAGTTGTGATCCACACAGTCAAAGGTTTTGGCATAGTCAATAAAGCAGAAATAACCCTTACAGGGTATAGTTATTTGTGATAAGGGTAAACACTAAATGCAGAGGCTCAGCACAGAAATGTGGAGATGGCATTCATAGAGTTCAAGCCAAAAGTCTGCTACAGTTGGGACCATTGCTTGACAACATTTCAGTGGAAACATCATCACTCACATCCTATCAGAATGCAGAATCTGAATTCTCACTGCATATTTAATGACTGCCATTTGGTTCTTCTGTTAAAATTGTGACTAAATAGATTTTTTTAAAGAATAATTTAACTTTGTTGTGGTTCAGAGAAATTAATTATATAAAGACAGTGACATTGATGCATGAGTGTTCCTAAAGTTTCCAGCAGCTTTCCCAGCAGGTGACATTGCTCCTTCATAATTGCTGACTAAACTTTTAGTGTTACCCTGTATGTTTCCAAGCCTGATCTGCCATTCCTGTAAGTCTGCAACTTACCTCTTTTTGTTAAATAACATTGCAATGTATTGTACCTAGAAACTTTCTAACAGGCAGCTTTTATTAGAGGGCAGTGTTCTGCTTGTGCTTTAGAGGTATAATTTTAGAGGGATTTTTGTTTGTTTGTTTTTAACTGTCGACCTTTTCTTAGGTACACTGATGCTGAAGTGCTATGAGCTTTCAGAACTTCTGGAAAGACTACAAAGTTCTGGTTGTTATGGTACCCCTGATTGGGTTCATACATTTGGGGTGGCACAGGATCAAAAGCAGCCCTGTTTTCCAAATTCCTAGTAAGGACAACCTCTCTGAACCAGACAGTCTGGCTCTTACAAGTCCTAAGAAGAACCACCTCCCAGGGAAGTAGCAGGCTTGCAAGTTTCAGGTGAGTTTGATTTACCCGCTCAAAATGCATTTATATAGGAAAAGCAAAATATATGCTTTGTTTTCCTTTGTTGTTGTTTAGCAGCTAAGTCCGGGGAATGCAATGGCACCCCACCCCAGTCCTCTTGCCTGGAAAATCCAATGGACGGAGTAGCCTGGTGGGCTGCAGTCCATGGGGTCACTAACAGTCGGACAGACTGAGCGACTTCACTTTCACTTTTCTCTTTCATGCATTGGAGAAGGAAATGGCAACCCACTCCAGTACTCTTGCCTGGAGAATCCCAGGGATGGGGGAGCCTGGTGGGCTGCCGTCTATGGGGTCACACAGAGTCGGACACGACTGAAGTGACTTAGCAGCAGCAGCAGCTAAGTCGTGTCTAACTCTTTGCAACCCCCATGGGCTGTTGCCCACTAGGCTCCTCTGTCCATGGAATTCTCCAGGCAAGAATACTGGAGTGGGTTGCCATTTCCTTCTCCAGGGGATCTTCCCAACCCAAAGATCAAACCTGCATCTCCTGCGTTGCAGGCTGATTCTTTACCACTGAGCCACCAGGGAAGCCCTTGTTTCCCTTCATCAGTTTTTATAATAACAAGTTAATGCTCTAGTAGCAATGAGTTTTTGTTCTTGATGAATTCAGAAGTTTGCATAAATTTGAATTATCACAGTCATTATCATCAATATTCTTTTTAATGCTTAAATTGTCCCATCTTAGATTCCCTCCAAATTCCCCCTGGCTATCTGTTTTATATATGGTGATGTATATGTTTCCATGCTTTTCTCTCAATTTGTTGTGCCCTCTCCTTCCCCTGCTGTGTCCAAAGTCTGTTCTCTATGTGTCCATCTCCATTGCTGTGCTGTAAGTAGGTTCATTAATACCATCTTTCTAGACTCCCTACACATGCATTAATGTACAATATTTGTCTTTCTCTTTCCAGCTAACTTCACTCAGTACAACAGGCTCTAGGTTCATCCACCTCATTAAGACTAACTCAAATGTGATATGTTTTATAGCTGAGGAATATTCCATTGTATATATGTACCGTAACTTCTTTATCCATTCATCTGTCAATGGACATCTAAGCTGCTTCCATGTCCTAGCTGTTATAAAAAGTGCTGCAACGGACATGGGGTACACATATCTCTTCTACACAATTGTCTCAGTAGTGGGATTGTTGGGTCATATGGTAGTTCTTTCCTAGTTTTTTAAGACATCTCCATACTGATCTCCTTAGTGGCTGTGTCAATTTACCTTCCCTCCAACAGTGCAAGAGGGTTCCCTTTGCTCCACATCCTCTCCAGCACTTATTGTTTGTAGACTTTTTTGTGATGGCCATTCTGACCAGTGTGAGGTGACACCCTGCGTAGATTCGGTTTGCATTTCTCTAGTAATGAGCAGTGTTGTTCATCTCTTCATTGTTTGTCGGCCATCTTTATGTCCTCTTTGGAGAAATGTCTGTTTAGGTGTTCTGCCCACCTTCTGATTGGGTTGCTGTTTTTCTGGTGTTGAGCTGCATGAGCTGTTGTATATTTTGGAGATTAATCCTTTGTCAGTTGTTTACTGTGTCATTTTTTAATGACTGTTACTGTTTTACAGGAAAAGTCTCTAGCTCATCTATTTCTTGCCTCAGCCATTTCTCCAAAGAACCCTGATTCCTTTTAGGAAAAAATTTTACCTGTTTATATTTCTTTAGATCATATTTTATAGCTCTGAATTGAGAATACAGTCATGGAAGTTTTAGTATTATTAATATTTAATTGTTATCCATCACTGCAAAAAGACCATCTGCCAGGCCAGAGCATCCAGGAATAGTGAGGGCCATTCATGGGATGTTAACTTTAGGAATAATGGGTCACATTGTTAGGAGGAAAGAAATAGCTGACTTGGCACTTCCAAACCTATTCTATAACCCAGCCCTGTGTTTTATGTCCCCCGTTTTCTCAGTTGAACCTTATTTTGTCTAGAGAAAGACACAGGACCATGAGTCAGCAGTTTCGACATCCTGAAAATGATTTGGCGGTCACCAACACTTTGTTCCTTTCTCATAAAGATACTAGCCAAAAGATGTGGTTACTGGTCTAACTACCACAAGACTTTTAGAGGGGCCAATTTAGCCCCTTTTGAAAAGTTGCATGTCACTTTTATATATTGAAAAGTAACCAAGTAAATCACTTTACTGGTCACAGTCTGTTAAGATTTGTGGTTTGTGTGGGTGTTGTAATATGCAAATATACATATGGAAGTCACTTCACTAAGCTTGCATTTAAATGTATTTCACAGATTTTGCTGAATCTAAAATAAGCTTTGAAATAATATTTAAGTTATTTGGTTCTTTCTCATATAAGATGAACAGAAACTTTTTTCCTTGTGCTGTAAAAAGAGACAACTATAGCTTTATCATTGCAGTGAGAAAGCTGGCTATCCTTGCTTTCACTTTATTTGGGCCCAGTTGCCATGGTTACAGCCCTGTAACTAAATTGGGAGGTGTGATAACCAAAATAACACTTTGCATAACATTCCTTTGTTCTCTTCACATCTTTGCATGTCTTCAGATCACCTTCCTGGTCTGTATTGTACTGTGCCATAGTCTACTCTGGGCAGGACTGTAGTCTGAGTAGTTCAGTTAGTTCTATTTATGCTAAACACGGNGGTGTGATAACCAAAATAACACTTTGCATAACATTCCTTTGTTCTCTTCACATCTTTGCATGTCTTCAGATCACCTTCCTGGTCTGTATTGTACTGTGCCATAGTCTACTCTGGGCAGGACTGTAGTCTGAGTAGTTCAGTTAGTTCTATTTATGCTAAACACGATCCATGCGGTTAGCATGGTTAGTATATTCCTGAAAATAACCAATAATTGGTTGAACCTTTACCTTCAAAGCACCAAACCTCAACAGATCTCCACACATTATTATAGTATCAGAAGTTTACGCCTCCGGCTCACTTCTTCCAGCCTCATTAAAGAAACTAGTACGAGTGCTGGCACACTTGGTAAATGGCAGCATTTTACATTATTTACCCTCTTTGAGGCCAGATTGCCAATCCAGTCCTGTCTTTCTCCTTGTCATCCAGCACATTACCTGGCTTTTGTATTTATTGTCATAAGCCATAGTTTGGGAGTGGATTAGTTGTAAGACATCAGCACTGAGTATCATTAACTGATAGGGTAAAACTATACAAGATTGCTCTGACTGTAGCCAGATGTTTTAAACATGGTTTTTTCTTTGGTAAATGTGTTGTACACATTTGTCCAGCTAGATGTAGACTGTACATTAGATAGTGTCTATATTAGGAATCCTGACGGTTATCTCATTTTCATAATTATTTACAAACAGGATTTGATACCAATGCAGTTATATTCAGACCTAAGGTTTCCAAGCAAGAGAAAAGTTAGGGTTATTTTCCAAGTTAGAGAAAAAAATATCACTAGATCTTGATGCAGGAGAATAAAAACATTTGAGACCTCGAGACCAGATTCTATAAGTTTTACTATATATATATATATACACCATTTTCTAGAAGCATATCATATTAAAAAACTGTGTACTGTAAGCTTCTTGACTGTGTTGTGCATTCCAGAATTATTAAAATACCAGTACTTTTCCTTGTAGAGATTCATTGAAGAATAAAGAAATGGATGTTTTTAGTCTTAATTTATGTTTCTCATTTTCTGGAGATTTGTACCTGTGGGTAGTTCCTTTTTCTAAAGAAGGAGCAGAGCATTACAATTAATTACTAAGCCTCAATGTTTGGGGGTTACTTCTCTAAAATATTTTTTATTTTTATTTCTTGTAGAAAGAAGCAGCTCTGAGTCAGAGCTTGAGCTAGAAAGAAGAGATGAAAAATAGCAGTTGGATCAGAAAGAACTGGCTTCTTGTAGCTGTGTTTTCCTTCATAGGTGTCCATCTTGGAACGTATTTTATACAGAGGGCTGCAAAACAGTCTGTAAAGTCTCAGCCTGAAGGCAAACAAAAGAATTTGAATAATGAAGTAAAATAAATATTTGGAATTACTAAAATGTCATTATATCAATCATTATGTGCCGATTAGCTTCATAAGCATGGAGCTCAGTGTTTAATTTTATAGCCACAATGCTGTAAATCCGAACTCTTTGATTCCTGAAAGATAATCTTGTTAAAACCCACTTTGTTTCCCTTCATCAGTTTTTATAATAACAAGTTAATGCTCTAGTAGCAATGAGTTTTTGTTCTTGATGAATTCAGAAGTTTGCATAAATTTGAATTATCACAGTCATTATCATCAATATTCTTTTTAATGCTTAAATTGTCCCATCTTAGATTCCCTCCAAATTCCCCCTGGCTATCTGTTTTATATATGGTGATGTATATGTTTCCATGCTTTTCTCTCAATTTGTTGTGCCCTCTCCTTCCCCTGCTGTGTCCAAAGTCTGTTCTCTATGTGTCCATCTCCATTGCTGTGCTGTAAGTAGGTTCATTAATACCATCTTTCTAGACTCCCTACACATGCATTAATGTACAATATTTGTCTTTCTCTTTCCAGCTAACTTCACTCAGTACAACAGGCTCTAGGTTCATCCACCTCATTAAGACTAACTCAAATGTGATATGTTTTATAGCTGAGGAATATTCCATTGTATATATGTACCGTAACTTCTTTATCCATTCATCTGTCAATGGACATCTAAGCTGCTTCCATGTCCTAGCTGTTATAAAAAGTGCTGCAACGGACATGGGGTACACATATCTCTTCTACACAATTGTCTCAGTAGTGGGATTGTTGGGTCATATGGTAGTTCTTTCCTAGTTTTTTAAGACATCTCCATACTGATCTCCTTAGTGGCTGTGTCAATTTACCTTCCCTCCAACAGTGCAAGAGGGTTCCCTTTGCTCCACATCCTCTCCAGCACTTATTGTTTGTAGACTTTTTTGTGATGGCCATTCTGACCAGTGTGAGGTGACACCCTGCGTAGATTCGGTTTGCATTTCTCTAGTAATGAGCAGTGTTGTTCATCTCTTCATTGTTTGTCGGCCATCTTTATGTCCTCTTTGGAGAAATGTCTGTTTAGGTGTTCTGCCCACCTTCTGATTGGGTTGCTGTTTTTCTGGTGTTGAGCTGCATGAGCTGTTGTATATTTTGGAGATTAATCCTTTGTCAGTTGTTTACTGTGTCATTTTTTAATGACTGTTACTGTTTTACAGGAAAAGTCTCTAGCTCATCTATTTCTTGCCTCAGCCATTTCTCCAAAGAACCCTGATTCCTTTTAGGAAAAAATTTTACCTGTTTATATTTCTTTAGATCATATTTTATAGCTCTGAATTGAGAATACAGTCATGGAAGTTTTAGTATTATTAATATTTAATTGTTATCCATCACTGCGAAAAGACCATCTGCCAGGCCAGAGCATCCAGGAATAGTGAGGGCCATTCATGGGATGTTAACTTTAGGAATAATGGGTCACATTGTTAGGAAGAAAGAAATAGCTGACTTGGCACTTCCAAACCTATTCTATAACCCAGCCCTGTGTTTTATGTCCCCCGTTTTCTCAGTTGAACCTTATTTTGTCTAGAGAAAGACACAGGACCATGAGTCAGCAGTTTCGACATCCTGAAAATGATTTGGCGGTCACCAACACTTTGTTCCTTTCTCATAAAGATACTAGCCAAAAGATGTGGTTACTGGTCTAACTACCACAAGACTTTTAGAGGGGCCAATTTAGCCCCTTTTGAAAAGTTGCATGTCACTTTTATATATTGAAAAGTAACCAAGTAAATCACTTTACTGGTCACAGTCTGTTAAGATTTGTGGTTTGTGTGGGTGTTGTAATATGCAAATATACATATGGAAGTCACTTCACTAAGCTTGCATTTAAATGTATTTCACAGATTTTGCTGAATCTAAAATAAGCTTTGAAATAATATTTAAGTTATTTGGTTCTTTCTCATATAAGATGAACAGAAACTTTTTTCCTTGTGCTGTAAAAAGAGACAACTATAGCTTTATCATTGCAGTGAGAAAGCTGGCTATCCTTGCTTTCACTTTATTTGGGCCCAGTTGCCATGGTTACAGCCCTGTAACTAAATTGGGAGGTGTGATAACCAAAATAACACTTTGCATAACATTCCTTTGTTCTCTTCACATCTTTGCATGTCTTCAGATCACCTTCCTGGTCTGTATTGTACTGTGCCATAGTCTACTCTGGGCAGGACTGTAGTCTGAGTAGTTCAGTTAGTTCTATTTATGCTAAACACGATCCATGCGGTTAGCATGGTTAGTATATTCCTGAAAATAACCAATAATTGGTTGAACCTTTACCTTCAAAGCACCAAACCTCAACAGATCTCCACACATTATTATAGTATCAGAAGTTTACGCCTCCGGCTCACTTCTTCCAGCCTCATTAAAGAAACTAGTACGAGTGCTGGCACACTTGGTAAATGGCAGCATTTTACATTATTTACCCTCTTTGAGGCCAGATTGCCAATCTAGTCCTGTCTTTCTCCTTGTCATCCAGCACATTACCTGGCTTTTGTATTTATTGTCATAAGCCATAGTTTGGGAGTGGATTAGTTGTAAGACATCAACACTGAGTATCATTAACTGATAGGGTAAAACTATACAAGATTGCTCTGACTGTAGCCAGATGTTTTAAACATGGTTTTTTCTTTGGTAAATGTGTTGTACACATTTGTCCAGCTAGATGTAGACTGTACATTAGATAGTGTCTATATTAGGAATCCTGACGGTTATCTCATTTTCATAATTATTTACAAACAGGATTTGATACCAATGCAGTTATATTCAGACCTAAGGTTTCCAAGCAAGAGAAAAGTTAGGGTTATTTTCCAAGTTAGAGAAAAAAATATCACTAGATCTTGATGCAGGAGAATAAAAACATTTGAGACCTCGAGACCAGATTCTATAAGTTTTACTATATATATATATATACACCATTTTCTAGAAGCATATCATATTAAAAAACTGTGTACTGTAAGCTTCTTGACTGTGTTGTGCATTCCAGAATTATTAAAATACCAGTACTTTTCCTTGTAGAGATTCATTGAAGAATAAAGAAATGGATGTTTTTAGTCCTAATTTATGTTTCTCATTTTCTGGAGATTTGTACCTGTGGGTAGTTCCTTTTTCTAAAGAAGGAGCAGAGCATTACAATTAATTACTAAGCCTCAATGTTTGGGGGTTACTTCTCTAAAATATTTTTTATTTTTATTTCTTGTAGAAAGAAGCAGCTCTGAGTCAGAGCTTGAGCTAGAAAGAAGAGATGAAAAATAGCAGTTGGATCAGAAAGAACTGGCTTCTTGTAGCTGTGTTTTCCTTCATAGGTGTCCATCTTGGAACGTATTTTATACAGAGGGCTGCAAAACAGTCTGTAAAGTCTCAGCCTGAAGGCAAACAAAAGAATTTGAATAATGAAGTAAAATAAATATTTGGAATTACTAAAATGTCATTATATCAATCATTATGTGCCGATTAGCTTCATAAGCATGGAGCTCAGTGTTTAATTTTATAGCCACAATGCTGTAAATCCGAACTCTTTGATTCCTGAAAGATAATCTTGTTAAAACCCACAACAATACAATGAATAGAAAACTCTGGTTAACAAAATAAAAACTTTCTTCACAAATTACCTGGCAGTAACATGTCTCGTTTAGAAGCTAAAAAGCCGTCGATCTGCAGGAGTGACCCCCTGACAGGCGAGCGCACCAGGGCCAGCCTGGCGGCCCTGCGGGGCCTCGTCACGTCTTGCTACGGCCCGGCGGGCAGGCTGAAGCAGCTGCACAACGGCCGGGGCGGCTCCGTGGTCACCACGTCCCAGTCGGCCGCCCTCCTCGCCGGCCTGCCCGGCAGCCACCCTGTGTTAAAGGTCCTGACGGCCGCCGTGCGGAACCACGTGGCCTGCTTCAGCGATGGCGGCTTATTCACAGCCATTCTTTGCTGTAACCTTGTCGAAAATGTTCAGAGACTAGGCTTGGCACCCACCACGGTTATTAAGTTAAATAAGCATCTTTTGAGCCTCTGCACCAGTTACTTGAAATCTGAGGTCTGTGCTTGCCGAATCCCAGTCGACTTTAGTAGCACCCAGATCCTCCTGAGTTTGGTACGCAGCATATTAACAAGTAAACCTGCCTGCATGCTCATCGCAAAGGAAGTTGACCATATCAGTACTCTGATTCTGAGAGCCTTTCTGCTTACAATTCCAGAGAATGCCCAAGAGCACATCATTTTAGGAAAGAGTATAATTGTCCCTTTAAAAGGGCAAAGGGTTATAGATTCTGCTGTGTTACCTGGAATTCTTATTGAAGTATCAGAAATTCAACTGATGAAGATGCTGCCTATCAAAACATCAGATTCCTTCAAGGTGGCGCTCTTTTGTGTGTCTTTATCTGGAGACCTTTCTGATACTGGAGAAGGAACACTGTTGGTCGGTTACGGAGTTTCTCTTGAAAATGCAGCTCTAGACCAGTTGTTCAACCTAGGAAAACAACTAGTTAGTGACCATGTAGATCTTGTCTTGTGTCAAAAAGTTATACACCCGTCTTTGAAACAGTTTCTCAGAACTCATCATGTTATTGCTGTAGACAGAATTGGAGTGTCTCTGATGGAACCCCTGAGTAAAGTGACAGGTAAAAAGCACTCGGTTTTTGCCCTTTATGGTTAGTAAATCACACTTCCCTTGAGCAAAGATATTCTTGGTGGGTGTTGTGTTAACATACTGAACAATTTGAAAAGCTGCCAACCTCACAGTGTGTGTGAGTATCATTTCTGGCAGCAAAGGTTGTTTCTGAAAAATCCTGTATTGTTCACTTATTAAAAATTGAGTGATGATGACTATTTTGTAGCTATTTTCCAGCCCCCAATGTACTGCAGAGTCTGTCATAATTTACAGCTATTAACCCCCAAACATTCAACAGATTATTGAGAAAGCTGACATTCTTACAGTCATAAAGTCTCATAATTTAAACAATTCTTCTACTTGAATTTTACAAAGCTCTTAAGTCACTTTGTATTATCGAACTCCAACAATCAACTGTACTTCTGCCTAAATAGTGGTTTCTAATTAGGGTATGTGTGTGTGTTATTAGGGTGTATGTTTGTTTAAAGCTAGCACATGATTAAATATCCCAGATATTTCCAGCTAGTCTCCTTGAGAGCTGGGGTTGCCTTTTACTTTTAGTGCTTAAAACAAGCCTGGTCCATAGTAGGGGTTCTAAAATGTTGAATTAACAATAATATGTTTATTAACATACAAAATTATAACAGGCAAGAATTTCACTGTATTTTACAAACCTGGCAAATTGCAAACAGGTTGGTAGTCATCTCATAGAGACAAAGAGAAATGACAAGTTAGAGAGTTCCTGATTTGAGCCACTTGTCAATATCTCTTAACTGCATTGATAACCTATCAGAAAGAATCATTTCATTTGGATAAATTTAAATTTATAAGTGGTTAGACTTAAGAGTTTAATAAATTTTGGTAAAACTGTTAAAGTTGGCTATTTTTATGTCATCAGAAAAGAAGTGTGAGTGCCAGTATCGAATCCCTAGTATCTCTGGACTATTGTCAGATGATCATCAGAGTGGAAATTATTAAGAAATAATGGCAATCATTCTTTGGAACTCATTAGTGATGCTGTGGGTCAGACCCACAACCCTAAGTATTTACTGGCATTTCATGAGCAGGTGATTTCAAGTAATGAATATTGAGTATTAAATATTATGATGTCAGTTTTTAAACTGAAGAATTTTTCTGTAGAAACAATGTAAGTGGGCACTTGGTTTCCACACCAGCCCACAACTGATTTTTATCCCACTGATAACTAGAGTGTGGTAGAACATGAGCTGACCTATTTTACTTGCAAACGGATACAAAAAGTTAAACATTCTCCAAGTATTTGCTGCTGATTGGTTGGTTGCTTAAGAGTGTCATCAGGAGACTTCAGCGCTACCAGTGGGTGCCTGGGATTGGGGAGAGTGCAAACTTTTATAGACATGCTGTGCTCTGTTCCCCCACATAATTTCCGGTTTGATACCTGGGTCAGAAAGGTTCCCTGGAGTCGGGAATGGCTAACCGACTCCAGTATTCTTGCCTGGAGAATTCCATGGACAGAGAAAGCCCGATGGGCTATAGTCCATGGGGTTGCAAAAACTTGGACACGACTGAACAACCAATACTTTTACGTAAAGCCGGAGTTGTAGTCCTGAATCTTGGGGGCAGAAATTTTTTCTAGACAAAAGAGAAGGGGGAGAAAAACTCTTATCAGGGCCCTGTGGCTCCATTAAACAATAGGTGAATTATGTTTGGGCCTAATCCATTTTATCTAGGTTGAAATTACCTCTCCCTCCTGCTTCAAACCTAATTCCTCTTTTTGGATAATTTAAGATAAGGAATGGGGTTATTGTGCTTGGTGGACTGGTGGATGTGAAGCTTGTCATGGCTTACAAAACACTTTTAACTTTTGACTTGGTTTGATTGACTTGTGAAATAGACGTAATCACCCCCACTTTACTGTCCTGTGGGGAAGCCACCGAGAAGAGTTCAGTGATTTGCTCCCCATCAGAAGCTGGGCAGCAGGAAAGCTGAGCCTCTCCTTACACATTTTTTGTTGGTTCCACCCTTGAAGTTGTACAAGATGTAGGGTTTGTTTCTTTTTCTTAAATTTTAGATCCCTCAAGTATTCCCTGTTCTTTGAGACTTCAGAAGTAAAGAAGAAAAGATAGTCAAAGACGTGAAATTGTTCATGAGCTGCAAGAATATTTAGACATTGTTTTAATTCCATTCGTTTGAGAGGAAACTGGCCCAAGGAGGTGCATTGCTGAATTACAGTTTTAATCTTAAGACTTTAAACCAATGCTGTTACTTCTTAAAAGTTTGTTGCCATTTCTTATATAACTTTACTACATGTAGAGATTTTAGAAACCTTCAAATCATCCTAACTTCTCCTTCATTCATATTTTTATTAATTTGTGTTTTGTAAAATTTTATTATTTTGCCTATGCAGGAGGGAGGGCAAAATATAATCAAAGAATAACGAAATAAGGCTGCATACTTTATTTTGGCATGCTTTAGGTAGTTGTTTACATACAAACAATTGTTTGGCAAAAAAAAATCCTGTATGTTCACTAAATGGAGCCCCAAAGGAATTCAGCCATACAGCTATCTGCATAGCTTAGTTTGTGAGTTTTAAGGTAAAAATAATAACACCCTTTAAAAATAGCCTGTCTCCTCATTTCGTCCTTATTTCAGATTAGTGTGGTTGTTAATTTGGGGTCTCTGATCCCTGAATGGGCTTCCAGGGTTCCTGGACTTCCTGAAAATGTATGCAAAATTGTGCATGCCTTTTTCTGGAGAGTGCAAAATTGCTTCTAACAAATGTTCAAAGAAGCCTGTAAATCAAAAGAACCGCTGCTTTACTTGCACATCATTTAAATAATAGAATACTATTTATAGGTTTAAGAAGATGCATCTTCTTATTTCTTTATCCTATATTTCATATTTTAAATGCTATGCTTTTGGGACTTTTATATTAGCTAGGAATGGATATTGTAATTTGAAATGATTGTAAGCTCCATGTTTATTCATCTATTTTGTGTTTTCTAAACTTTTTTTAAAAATAGGAACATGGCCTATTGGTTCCTTGGGCTCAATCTCTCCCAGTAGTTATGGAAGTGTAAAAGATTTGTGCATTGCAAAGTTTGGCTGCAAACATTTTTTTCATCTTATTCCTAACAAAACAACTATCTGTAGCCTGCTTCTCTGCAACAGAAATGACACAGCCTGGGATGAGCTGAAGGTAGGTCATAAATGTTGAATTCCTTATCTAGGGACTGGGGCAGGGATTAAAGAATCAGATAGGTACTATAATTTTTTTCACATCAGTCAGCTGTGCTTTTTTCCTTCACAACTTTCCTAGGTGGTGTAGAAAGCAAAAACAACCAAAATGAAAATTACAGTTATAAGTAAGCTGATTTATTTTCCTGTGATAGAGAAACTTGGTGTATGTTGCCTCTTATTATTTCTAGTAATTTACAAGCAATGTAAAAGTCCTTGATGAGAAATTTTCTTAAGAAATTAATTTGAATTGTGTACTTGATGCTAATGTGTATGAATAATTCCCTTAGAAACAGGTGCCCCAGTTATACCCATCATCCACTTCTTTTTTTTTTTTTTTTTTTTCCCATCCACTTCTTAACCGAGATGTTCACAAACAGCAGTAACATGCAGGTTTTATATAGTGAAAGTGATGCCCAGGGGTACTGGTCACAGACTGGAAGAATGGATACTCAAGGCTGTAGCCTGGTAAATACTCAAGATCTGTGTGTTTTTATTGCTGCTGGGTTGGATCATTTCCATAGCAACTTGAAATAAATTCTATATAGCATTTATACAGCTAATTTACTTAGATACAGATTTTTTTTTTTTAGAAATGTTAGCACTCTGCTGATCCAGTTGTGTTTGTGAATCTCAATTTGAAGAGCTAAATGTATATGAAGGAGGATATTAACCAGTCCATGAAAACAAACATCTGGCTAAAGTATTCTTTCATTTCTAATTTTTATTATTCCAAAAATGTGTTCATCACATGACAACCTTGGTGACACTAGTTTTGTTCTTTTGCAGTGGAAATCAGGCTCCTCGAGTCCACTGTCTAAGGTGCCTTGAAAACATGGCTCTATTTCTTTGTGTTTCTGATGTCAACGTCAGAGTCTGGTGATTGTTTCTTTTTTTTTTTTTTTTTTTTTTTTTTTTCACCATCCACTTCTTAACCGAGATGTTCACAAACAGCAGTAACATGCAGGTTTTATATAGTGAAAGTGATGCCCAGGGGTACTGGTCACAGACTGGAAGAATGGATACTCAAGGCTGTAGCCTGGTAAATACTCAAGATCTGTGTGTTTTTATTGCTGCTGGGTTGGATCATTTCCATAGCAACTTGAAATAAATTCTATATAGCATTTATACAGCTAATTTACTTAGATACAGATTTTTTTTTTTTAGAAATGTTAGCACTCTGCTGATCCAGTTGTGTTTGTGAATCTCAATTTGAAGAGCTAAATGTATATGAAGGAGGATATTAACCAGTCCATGAAAACAAACATCTGGCTAAAGTATTCTTTCATTTCTAATTTTTATTATTCCAAAAATGTGTTCATCACATGACAACCTTGGTGACACTAGTTTTGTTCTTTTGCAGTGGAAATCAGGCTCCTCGAGTCCACTGTCTAAGGTGCCTTGAAAACATGGCTCTATTTCTTTGTGTTTCTGATGTCAACGTCAGAGTCTGGTGATTGTTTCTTTTTTTTAGCTCACGTGTCAAACAGCCCTGCATGCTTTGCAGTTAACAATCAAGGACCCGTACGTTTTGTTGGGAGGTGGCTGTACTGAAACACATTTGGTGGCATATATCAGACACAAGGTAGGTTAGATAGTCCCTCCTAAATTATCTGAATTCTCAGCAACATGCATTTTATGAGATAATAAAATATTATACTCTGGAGCCTTTAATGCTTAATTTCTCAGTAGTCTTGAAATCAATATTAAAAACACTTCAGGAAAATAATACTCAAAAATATAAGCTCATATCTTTATCACAATGATTATTAATCCAACCTTTTAGCAGATGATCACATTCTTTGAGGACTGTCTAAATACACTGCCTGTTGAAATGAGCGTTCTGGATTTTTTCCTAGTTTTTTTTTTTTTTTTTTAAATTTTGTATTGGGGTATAGCCAATTAACATACAACATTGACATAGTTTCAGGAGAACAGCAAAGAGACTCAGCCATAATCATGTATCTATTCTCTCCCCCAAACCCCCCTCCCGTCCAGGCTGCCACATAACATTTAGCAGAGTTCAATGTGCTATACAGCAGGTCCTTGTTGGTTGGTTATCCATTTTAAATATAGCAGTGTGTATATGTCCATCTCAAACCCCCTAACTATCCCTTCCCACCACTACCACCAGCAACTATAAGCTCTTTCTCAAAATCAGTGAGTCTAAGTACGTTTATTTGTATTAAAATCAGTATTCTGTTGATGGGAGTTGTCATCCTAGAGATCTCCACTGCTAAGATACAGTAATAATTGATATTCATGATGAAAGTGTTGAGATTCTACAAAAAGCTTCAATACATTCTGGATATTCCAGAAAAAAAAATTTCATTTATTAAAGCATCTAATTATTAGATTCTGTTACAATTTTAAATGATATTCATTTATGATACATGTTAATTCTATTAAATAGAATTGTTTTTATTAATCTGTGAGACTACATATCCTAATAGTAGATAAGTGTCACACATCATATTTCTTATTAATTATTTCATTAACACTGACCTACTTTCTTTGAAAGTAGCTACAAAAAAGTATGTGTTTTCTAAGTGCTTGCAGTTGGTTCTTTGGTCAGTCAGGAGTGCAGAGTCTCTGGGATGCCTGGGATTGGTGAGTGTGTAAATGTTTTTCCATAGACATGCCCTGCCTTGCTTCCCCAAATAACTTAAAATATGTATGAATCTAAAGCTTCTTCATGAAAAGTTATCAGAATGTACATTATGAAAAACAAAACCATTGCCAATCTATTGATGCTGAAGAGACAATATTATAGTCTGCAAATGGAACTGAGTAAACTGGAAAAAGTCTTTTGGAGGACAGTATCTTGAGTAGGATTTTTGAAGAAGCAGTATAGCACTGAAAACGTGGGGAGGGAATGTGTAGTAAAAATGATACCTGGTTCCAGTCTCCTAGGCAAAAGGAAAAAATGGTCATTGTTTTTGAGTAATTAGGATATGGATTTTTAATGATCATTCAGTGATGAGTTTGTTAATGTGTTACTTTTTCTATCATTAAATTTCTAGGATAGACTTTTTAGAATGGTGGAACAAAAGCAATTCAAAATTATATAACCTTGTCATTAATTAAAGAGAAGAATAGTTATTTTTTAAACATTAAGGTTAAAATGATAACATGTCCCTAAATGGTTTTTGTCTTAGTTATAACGCACGTATTTGCATTTAAAAAAAACTCAAACATTTACTGAGTATAAATAAGTACTTCATTTGTGACTTCATTAGTCTTCATGAGCTTCCTTCTGGGTGTATAGAAACCTGTGATTCACTTATTATGCCTCGTCCTTCATGTTGTACAAAGGCACTACTGGCAATCCTTCAGAACAAATTGATGGTGGGGTTAATTCTGAGTCATTCATTCTGATAAAATGACTGGTAGTGGGTGCTTTTACTGTAACAACCAGGTTAATGGATTAGCCTGGCCAGCTGGCCCAGCCCTGCCCATTAGCCTTGTGCCAAACACCAAGTAGTGTATGACTAAGCTTTTGATCAAGTATTTTTCAGAAACTTTTTTGTCATCCTAATTGCTCTGTTCTGTATCGTCAATGGTTTTATTACTCTCTAGACCCGTAATGAGCCAGAAAGCGTTCTTCGAGATGAGAGATGCTCTCAGGCAGAACTCCAGCTGATCACTGATGCATTCTGCAGTGCACTTGAATCTCTTGCTGGCTCTTTAGAGCACGACGGAGGTGAAATTCTTACCGACAGCAAATATGGACATTTCTGGTCGGTTCAGGCCAATATGCCTTCTGCTGTGAACTGGCCAGATTTGCTTTCCAGATGTGGCTGTGGACTCTACAGCAGCCAGGAAGAACTCAGCTGGTCCTTCCTAAGAAGCGCTCGTCATCCCTTCCCACCGCAAACCTGCCTTTCCCGTGAAGCCACAGGCTCGGCCGACACCCTGACCTTGGACTGCTTTACCGCGAAGCTTAGTGGCCTGCAGGTGGCTGTGGAGACTGCTAGTTTGATTTTGGATCTTTCATGTGTCATTGAAGATACAAACTGATATAATGTTATGTACAAAAAGAAAAACTAGTGATGTGTCAATAAAGAAAAGTATTGAGTTTTTATGTTCTCTCTGAAAGGCCTGTTCTCCATATTGAGACTGATGATTTATAAAATCATAGATTTACTTATTTAAGGAAAAAAGAATTGATTCTTGAATACAAATACTATAGAATAATAAAAATATGAAGCATTATTGAAAATATGGTAATTATGTCAGTGAGTTCATATATACTGCTGTAGATTATAATAACTTTCTGTTCCCTTTATTTTGACATCATTCTAAGAGTATACAGAAATTTTAAAACATCCTAGTCTGTGTTCTTGGTTGGATATACTTTTATAGATATTTTTATTTAGTAGTAGTTACATATGTTTAAACTATAAAGCTAGATTCTAAAGTATCACAAAGCATGCGATACAGACTGTTCATTCAAAAGAAGTGTTCAAACTGCACATTCAGTAGAATTTCCAGGTTCTTTATCTGAGACTGTATCATTCAGTAATTGGGTAATTGATGTAGAAGCTGCTCTACCTGCAGTTGCTAGTTTGCATCACTGTTCTTCATTTCTGTTATTCTGAGGAAATGTGTAATCAAGAAAAAAATAGACTTTATATAGTAACTTCCCTGATAGCTCAGTTGGTAAAGAATCTGCCTGCAGTGCAAGAGACCCTGGTTTGATTCCTGGGTCAGGAAGATCCCCTGGAGAAGGGAAAAACTACCCACCCCAGTATTTTCTGGCTTCCCTTGTGGCTCAGCTGATAAGGAATCTACTTGCAATGCGGGAAACCTGGATTCAATCCCTGGGTTGGGAAGAGCCCCCAGAGAAGGGAAAGGCTACCCACTCCAGTATTCTGGCCTGGAGAATTCCGTGGACTGTATAGTCCATGGGGTCACAAAGAGTCATATGTGACTGAGCAATTTTCACTTTCATACTTTTTCATTTTAAACAGCATAAAGAAGTGGAAAAACTACTTCTCTATTTCAGTCAATAGTGCCAAAAAGAAACTAGAACAATTCTCATACTCAAAGACATGTCATATCAAGAAATATAACTTGCAATGCAAAATATATTGATAAATTGAAGAAGAAATACAGAATATAGCTAGAATAGTCAATATGGAGCTATAACATGTTACATTAAATTTTAGGAAAACATCTTGAAAAGTTTGGAAAAATTAAACAACCTAAGAGTCAGTGGTCAGATCTATAGTCATGATAGAGGGAGATAGAATGGTTTAGCAATTTCCTCCAAAATTCCTACAAATCTGAAAGAATATTTACCCTAAGTCAAAGAAAATAATTATAATACAAACTCAGCAATACAATATATATTGAAAGTCAGCTACACTGCAAGCTTCATAAAATATTTCTCTAAGATTTCGTGTCCTTTATTTTTAGGGTCAGTCAGGTAGAGTGATAGCCTCTACCACTAGCCTCTACTACCAGCCTCTACTACCTGATTAGCCTCTACCACTAGAGTGGTAGTCAGGTAGAGTCAGGTAGCCTCTGAGATGCCTCCTAGTTTGTAGACCCCCGTCTAATACCTCCGTCTGAGTGTGGGCTGCATGTAGATTCCTTTGTGTTTCCCTGTTCTCCCTTGGTGAACAGGAGTGTCTTAGGATGGTTATCCTATGCCTGATCCATCACTGTATGTCAGGACATAACTCGTTTTTGTGGATCTACAGATGGAGAGGACCTGTGCTCCAGGAGCTGCACCTAAGAATCACACCCCAGGAGCCTCACCCACCCCGACTTGACTTCAGTAATGAGGTTCTAGACTTTTAGCTCATGTAATGTGATGAGAATCTAGGGGATCTGGGAAGGAGGTGGATGTATCCTGCACGTGATGGGCAGCCTCCCAGATGGCTCCCACTGATCTTATCTCTGGTGTAAGTGGAAACAAATGACTAGATTTTAATGAGTTGAATACTGCAGAAGTGATGGCTATTGTTTCTGATACTGTGTGATCAAAAGATAGGCCTCTTTTTCGATCTCTGAAGGAGTGAGCCATCGGCCAAGTTGGGAGCTGCCCTAAGTAGAGGCCCACGGACAAGGGACTGCGGGAGGCTCCGGCCAACAGCCCACAAGGAACTAAATCCCGCCAATAACCACAGAAGTGGATTTGGAAGCAGTTTCTCCCTAATGGGCCTCAGGATGAGTTTAACCTCTATCCTTGCAACCTCATGAGACGCCCTGAAGCAGAACATCTAAAAAAGCCACTCCTGGAATAATTCCTCATATATCTATGAGATAATAAACTTTGTTTTAAGCCAAGTTTTGAATGTAATTTGTTAGGAAGCAGTCAACTCCTAATAAAGGCAAGAGTAAAGCTTATTTATAATTACATACTAAAAATTTGATCACACAAGTGGAAAAAAAAATTACTGATGCAATGGCTTTGCATTTCACCATCACTCCGAACACAAAGGTAGTGTTCTTCACACGTGTTTACCAAGGGGTTTTTATATTCACTTAAGAAAGGGTCTCACTTAGGAACATGGGAAGTGTCCTGGGTCTCCTTGACCCTTGACTGCATTTCAACTGTTGCCCAAGAAGGGACACTGGAACAAACCTCTCAGGACCCAACCTCACCAGTTGTGGAGGTCTCCACTCCTCGGGATAGCCATCTCTAATTGTTGTTTGTAACTCTGCAGAGTTCAGTAATGTTTCTTTGTGAGAGATCAGTGCTCTCATTTTGAGTATGTCATAAATTTGTTGAAATATTTTTATAAATTCATGTTTTCTAAAGTGGTATACAATCTTTAGTAGAAAACACTGGAAATTAAAAGAAAAAACAGCAGCTCAAGAAAATAATCATTCAAACTCAGATGGTAAAATATGAGATGAAAATTCTTGAAGAAAATTTCAGAGGAGCTCATCTTGTCAGAAATAACAACAACAAAATAGCAACTGAGTTAAGCTTTGGGCATTGTTCGCTGATAAAGTAGAATGAAGTCTGACCAATGTGTTGCATTTCCTCGGGGGACAGACAGGAAGCCCTGATAGCTACAGAAAAAAAGGAAAAGGAGCATCATACAAAGGAGAATGAAGCCCATGAACATGGCTCAGCACATCTGTGGGACTCACAGAACGTGGCTCATGTTCTATCATTTATTATTTAGTAGTGAAGTTTACTGAACCGTAAGGATTAGCATCTTATTAATCAAAAGAAGTTAGGATTTTGACAGCACAGAAAAACAAGTGGAGAACTAATACGAATTAAGACCTTTTACATCAAAATATTCATTTGGTCTAGTAAATATCCAATTTCTTAATTCTGCCACTTACACTATTAGAGAATTTTTATATGTTAGACATTTAAATCAACTGTTAAGAGTGAAGTATTTTCCACAGGATATTTAAATTATTATTAGTATTATTTTTTATTATCATAGGTATTCTCAGACTCAGTTTGACAATTAAAACTACTTAGGCATTCATATGATTGAAGAGAACTTATAAGCACTTTTATGCTAAGTCACTTCAGCCGTGTCCGACTCTGTGTGACCCCATAGACGGCAGCCCACCAGGCTTCTCTGTCCCTGGGATTCTCCAGGCAAGAACACTGGAGTGGATTGTCATTTCCTTCTCCAATGGGTGAAAGTGAAAAGTGAAAGTTAAGTCACTCAGTCGTGTCTGACTCTTCGAGACCCCATAGACTGCAGCCTACCAGGCTCCTCTGCCCATGGGATTTTCCAGGCAAGAGTACTGGAGTGCCATAAGACCTATCATATTCTGTATTATATTGCTGAACAGCTTTTTTGGATAACTTTAAAATAAAGCAATATTGTTTATAGTCACATAAATTATATAGGTTACTATTTAAGGATATCATGTAAAAAAAAAATCACTCAAAATCAATGCAGGCCCTGTCAAAATATCTGACTAGTCAGGCTATTCACTTCTGATAATCTTTGGAAAATAGTCAAGGAGACTAAACATATCTTATAGGGTCCTGTTTCAGCTGTATAAATAAATCTATCTTTTAATCTGAAGGAAAAGAGAAGTTTGAACATCTGATAGCTTTATAATTTTTTTCAAGTAAAGTGTTTCCACTTAGTAACTATGTGCTTAGTTGCCCAGTCATGTCTGACTCTTTGCAACACAATGGACTCTAGTCTGCCAGGCTCCTCTGTCCATGGGTATTCTCCAGGCAAGAATACTAGAGTGGGTTGCCATGCTCTCCTGCAGGGGATCTTCCCGACCCACGGATTGAACCCAGGTCTCCCGCATTGCAGGCGGATTCTTTACCATCTGCGCCACCAGAGAAGTATCCCATAATCCTTGTAAATGTTTGCCATTCATGTACAAAATTTGACTTTAGATGTCTCTAAACCTAATGTTCATCAGGCACTCTGTCTATCAGATCTGGCCCTTAAATCTATTTCTCACTTCCACTGTATAATCATAAAGGATTTGATTTAGGTCATACTTGAATGGTCTAGTGGTTTTCCCTACTTTCTTCAATTTCAGTCTGAATTTGGCAATAAGGAGTTCATGATCTGAGGCACAGTCAGCTCCTGGTCTTGTTTTTGTTGACAGTATAGGGCTTCTCCATCTTTGGCTGCAAAGAATATAATCAATCTGATTTGACCATCTGGTGATGTCCATGTGTAGAGTCTTCTCTTGTGTAGTTGGAAGAGTGTGTTTGCTATGACCAGTGCGTTCTGTTGGCAAAACTCTATTAGTCTTTGCCCTGCCTTTACACCATATTCTATGGCCAAATTTGCCTGTTACTCCAGGTGTTTCTTGACTTCCTACTTTTGCTTTCCAGTCCCCTATAATGAAAAGGACATCTTTTTGGGGTGTTAGTTCTAAAAGGTCTCGAAGATCTTCATAGATCTGTTCAACTTTAGCTTCTTCAGCATTACTGGTTGGGGCATAGACTTGGATTACTGTGATATTGAATGCTTTGCCTGGAAACGAACAGAGATCATTCTGTCGTTTTTGAGATTGCATCCAAGTAGTGCATTTCAGACTCTTTTGTTGACCATGATGGCTACTCCATTTCTTCTAAGGGATTCTTGCCTGGAGTAGTAGATATAATGGTCATCTGAGTTAAATTCACCCATTCAAGTCCATTTTGGTTCGCTGATTCCTAGAATGTCGACCTTCACTCTTGCCATCTCTTGTTTGACCACTTCCAATTTGCCTTGATTCATGGACCTGACTTTCCAGGTTCTTATGCAATATTTCTCTTTACAGCATTGGACCTTGGTTCTATCACCAGTCACATCCACAACTGGGTATTGTTTTTGCTTTGGCTCCATCCCTTCATTCTTTCTGGAGTTATTTCTCCACTGATCTCAGGTAGCATATTGGGCACATACTGACCTGGGGAGTTCCTCTTTCAGTATCCTATCATTTTGACTTTTCATACTGTTCATGGGGTTCTCAAGGCAAGAATACTGAAGTGGTTTGCCATTCCCTTCTCCAATGGATCACATTCTGTCAGAACCTCACATTCTGAGGTTTGTGACATTGTACAGGAGACAGGGATCAAGACCATCCCCATGGAAAAGAAATGCGAAAAAGCAAAATGGCTGTCTGGGGAGGACTTACAAATAGCTGTGAAAAGAAGAGAAGTGAAAAGCAAAGGAGGAAAGGAAAGATATAAACATCTGAATGCAGAGTTCCAAAGAATAACAAGGAGAGATAAGAAAGCCTTCCTCAGCAATCAATGCAAAGAAATAGAGGAAAACAACAGAATGGGAAAGACTAGGGATCTCTTCAAGAAAATTAGAGATACTAAAGGAATATTTCATGCAAAGATGGGCTCAATAAAGGACAGAAATGGTATGGACCTCACAGAAGCAGAAGATTTTAAGAAGAGGTGGCAAGAATACACAGAAGAGCAGGACAAAAAAGGTCTTCATGACCCAGATAATCACGATGGTGTGATTACTCACCTAGAGCCAGATATCCTGGAATGTGAAGTCAAGTGGGCCTTAGGAAGCATCATTAGAACAAAGCTAGTGGAGTTATTTCAAATCCTCAAAGATAATGCTGTGAAAGTGCAGCACTCAATATGCCAGCAAATTTGGAAAACTCAGCAGTGGCCACAGGACTGGAAAAGGTCAGTTTTCATTCCAACCCCAAAGAAAGGCAATGCCAAAAATTCTCAAACTATATGCAAAGAAATAGAGGAAAACAACAGAATGGGAAAGACTAGGGATCTCTTCAAGAAAATTAGAGATACTAAAGGAATATTTCATGCAAAGATGGGCTCAATAAAGGACAGAAATGGTATGGACCTCACAGAAGCAGAAGATTTTAAGAAGAGGTGGCAAGAATACACAGAAGAGCAGGACAAAAAAGGTCTTCATGACCCAGATAATCACGATGGTGTGATTACTCACCTAGAGCCAGATATCCTGGAATGTGAAGTCAAGTGGGCCTTAGGAAGCATCATTAGAACAAAGCTAGTGGAGTTATTTCAAATCCTCAAAGATGATGCTGTGAAAGTGCAGCACTCAATATGCCAGCAAATTTGGAAAACTCAGGAGTGGCCACAGGACTGGAAAAGGTCAGTTTTCATTCCAACCCCAAAGAAAGGCAATGCCAAAAATTCTCAAACTACCATACAATTGCACTCATCTTGCACTCTAGTAAAGCAATGCTCAAAATTTTCCAAGCCAGGCTTCAGCAATACATGAACCGTGAACTTCCAGATGTTCAAGCTGGCTTTAAAAAAGGTTTTAGAGGAACCAGAGATCGAATTGCCAAAATCCTCTGGGTCATCAAAAAAGCAACAGGGTTCCAGAAAAACATCTATTTCTGCTTTATTGACTACACCAAAGCCTTCAACTGTGTGGATCACAATAAACTGTGGAAAATTCTGAAAGAGATGGGAATACCAGACCTCACTGGAGTGGGCTGCCATTTCCTTCTCCAATGCATGAAAGTGAAAAGTGAAAGGGAAGTTGCTCAGTTATGTCCAATTCTTCACGACCCCATGAACAGCAGCCCACCAGGCTCCTCCGTCCGTGGGATTTTTCCAGGCAAGAGTACTGGAGTGGGGTGCCATGTTAAAGAGATAATCAATAGACTAGGTATGCTAAATTTAGTGGAATACCATTATCTTTAACAAACAGTGACTTAAGAGGGAAATGAAGAAATTTGACAATTCCCTACTAAGAATTCATACTGGGGGACTTCCCTGGTGGCACTCACTCAAAATCCAGGATGATCTAACCTCAACTTGATTATATCCTTAACTTGATTACATCTGCAAAAACCCTATTTCCAAATAAGATCGGGTTCACAGGATGGGGCACAGGACTTAGACATGTATTTTGAGAATTTCACCGCTCAACTCCCTATAGATAGCTAAAGTTGTCAAGATGTAAATTCTCCTTCAGGGCTACAGCTGCACAGAGAGTAAAATCTGTCCAGCAGAGACAATGAGCACCCATAAACCAGGTTTCACCACCAAACATTTCAGTTCATTTATCTGTTTATTGTTGTCCTTTAGTTACAATCATCTTTTTTGTAGGGTTCTATGTCATTGCCCCCCTTCTTCCTTAAATTGCCCTATGCCTCTATTACTCCCCTTCTTCGCACCATCGTCACGCTTCCTCTCATCAGGTGTTAGAAGGGAGATATGACACACTGTGTAAAAGGGACCTTGGTAAAGAGGTCTTTCATGATGCAGTGGTAAATTCTGAGAAGAGTGGCATTCTAAGGTGCTATGATTAGGTCTTGGTCTCCAGTGAGCTGGTGCTCCTGGACTCAACTAAAGCAGTGCTTCTCAGGGTTTTTCCTCCTTAGGAGGAGCAGGGGGAGATTTGTCAGATTAAGCCTAGAGCCTATGGAATCTGATGCTGGCTCTCCAGGCAGAGAGTGTCAGAATTGACTTGAATTGTAGGACCTTGCTGATATCTGGAGAATAGCTTGCTGGTGTGGGGAAAGGTGTCTATCCCACCCCCAACACACACACACACACTCACACACCTTACCTTTGGTGATCGGAGCAACATTTCACAGATCTAAGACAATTTGTCGATTTTTCAGTTTGTTCCACTTTTTACTTGTTTGGGTGTAAAGATGATTTCTAAGTTTCTTACATACTAGATGAGAAACTAGAAGTCACATTATATTTTTAAATGCACTAATAATCAAATTTCAAATAAAATAATTTCAGGCACCTATCCTAAGCCCAGGATATCACCTGTACTTCTGACCAAGTGGCTATAGATCCTACAGATCAGCAGTTCCAATGACCCCACCCTTGGATTCGATTAATTTGCTAATGTGACTTGCAGAACTCACAGAAGCATGTTGCTCACAAGATCACTAGTTTCCTATAAAAAGCATATAATTCAGCAACAGCCAGATGGAAGAGATACACAGAGCAAATCATGAGGAAAGGGCAAGGGCTTTCACACTCTCTCAGAGAGGGCTACTCTCCCCACATTGCCACCTGTTCACCAACCGGGAAGCTCTTAGAATGCTGATCTTTTGGGGTTGATGGAAGCTTTGTTACATAGGCATAATTGATTAAATCATTGGCCACTGGCAACTAATTCAACCTCCAGCCCTTCTACTCTCCTTGGAGGAGAGGGGATGGGATTTATAGGAATTGTTAAGTATTTCATTGTTCTGTTGCTATTTTGAATAGAATAATTTTCCATTACTGGAAAATATTTTGTTTTTATATTTTAGAAGACCATGAATACTGTTCATTGCTAATAAACCATAGATCTTTTAAATAACTATGAGTTGGTTTTTGTTGTTATTGTTGCATATTTTTACATTTAAGTTTTCTAATATTGGAGTGTCTTAAAACCAAAGTATACATTATTGGGGGTGTCTTTTCCCACACAAAATAGTTACTATTAAGTTGATGATGTGTTTTATAGACTGTCACAGATTTGAGGAAATAAACTTGTCTATGCAAACTATATACATAGAAGGAGGCAAAATACAGGTATTTGAGAATTCTGGTGTTTTGAGACAGAGAGACCTTGGTTTAAATATTTGACTGAAGTCTTAATTTTTGGGAGCTTTTTAATCTCAAGTGATTGTTATGTAGAGTAAATTAAATAATGAATTTAAAGCTCTTAGCACAGAACCTAGCATGTAAGCAGCACTTAATTAATGGGAGCTAGGAAAAAATCTTATTGACTATGCCAAAGCCTTTGACTGTGTGGATCACAATAAACTGTGGAAAATTCTGAAAGAGATGGGAATACCAGACCACCTAACCTGCCTCTTGAGAAATCTGTATGCAGGTCAGGAAGCAACAGTTAGAACTGCACATGGAACAACAGACTGGTTCCAAATAGGAAAAGCAGTACGTCAAGGCTGTATATTGTCTCCCTGCTTATTTAACTTCTATGCAGAGTACATCATGAGAAACGCTGGCCTGGAAGAAACACAAGCTGGAATCAAGATAGCCGGGAGAAATATCAATAACCTCAGATATGCTGATGACACCACCCTTA
>SJYX01017446.1:0-19955 GCA_006410675.1 Oreotragus oreotragus
GGGAGCTCAGATCTGACCCAAAAGGGACCCCTCCACCAGAGAAAGCATAAGCCCGACTCGCCAGCTGAGTGCAGCTGTGGCTGTTGCTTAAGAGCCTTCCCGTGTGCAATAACCTCTCATTATATTTTAATGTTGTTGTAACTTTATGGCTTAATCAGTATTTGCAATTTGTTAGTAGCCTGGGCGGCCATAAAATTGTTTTCCAGGTACTGAAACATCCCATCAAGGTTTGTAAAGCAGTGGTTCTTAGTTTATCACGCCCATAAAATGCCCTGGCAATTTGACAGATATAATAACTTTTTTTATCAAGTGTCTAATTTGAAAGGAAATTAAGCCATACGTTACCCGCAGCTCGCACTGGGGTTGGGAGCTCTTCAGCCTCCAGACCTCTCAGGGCCGCCCTTCTCCTCACCCCATCTGTCCTCTTCGGCTGAGGGCTAGAGTTCAGGCTTACCTCTGCTCCAGAGCCTGTTGTTGCCCCCAGATGCTGGGGGCAGGCTTCCAGGTGGCTGCAGTATGTGTGGTGTGGGCAACCTTGATGAGACACTGCTCTCACAGCAAGGGTCCAGCAACAGCTGAGAAATTAGTCATCAGAAAGAGAGAGAAAGCCCTGCTAATCTCTCCCCTATGGATCTCCCCATAGCTGGCCTAATCCGGCCGAGGGTCTGTATATAAGAGGAGCAGAGAAGGTTCTCGGCCCATCACTTACCCAGCTCATCTCCATCCTCCAAGCTTCAGCCTCTCCTGGTTTCCTAGGCATTGCGTCCGTCATAGGGTGTTGCTGCTGTTGTTCAGTCACTAAGTTGTTTAGTCACTAAGTTGTTCGTGTCTGACTCTAGATGACCCCATGAACTGTAGCCCTCCAGGCTCCTCTGTCCATGGGATTTCCCAGGCAAGAATACTGGAGTGGGATGCTGCTTCCTTCTCGGGCATCTTATGGGGAGGACACATGGAAAAGTAAGCTATTTTTCTTCCCAGTGACATGAATTTGCTCCTCTCTGCAATTTTCAAATGTTCATTTCTCTTGGGAGGATGTTGAACCAAAGAAGAATTTTGGTCAAGAATGATGCTGTGTACGTATACACCTCCTTGCCCCCAACAGGCCCAAACTGTGATGCCCTAGCATCCGTATCCATGTGGTCCCGTCAAGTGGGTCAGTTTCATTTGCCCCTCCAGCCCTGCAGTGCACGGCTCAGAGTGCCATTGGCAGGACCAGTTCTCATCTGTTCTCCAGCACTCAACTGTAAGTCCCTCCACCATTACTCCCATCTTTAGACAGTCATCCTCGAGAAAGGCATGTGGACCACGTGACAGTATGATTCGTCACCACTCAGCTGGCGCTTACCAGGCAGCTGGCTAGCTCAGGATGCTGCTTCATGGCCAGCAGCATGGGATTCAGAGATAACCAAAATCTAGCACCTGCCCACGGTCCCACCAGCTGACTGAGGAAATTAACCAGAAAAGCACAGGTTAGAGCTGCAAGAGAAATTTATGGGGTCCCATGGGAACCCAGCAGGGACCACAACCCTTCCCAACTCTCAGGAAATAACTCCAGAGAAGGCTTCTCCACGGTGACTCTCAGCACAGATCCATACACACGAACAAAAGCTAACTGGGTACCCGAGAATGGAGAAGGACTTCTGCAGAAGGTTCTACAGGTTTGCAGCACAGAAACTGAGAGGAGACTGGGACTCTAGCAAACATGAGAAAAGGTCTGAAAGCAGCTTGGTGGATCAAAGACTATACATGGGCTGTGGGCGGCGACTGTCCACAGGGGACACCAGGCAAGAGATGCAAGAGACAGGTCCGCAAGGTCCACAGTGTCTAGCACGCCAGGCTATGGAGCTCAGGGCTGATTCTGCAATTACAGGGAACCGTGAGAGGACTGGGGCTTCCCAGGAGGTGTTAGTGCTAAACCTGCCCCTGCCAAACCTTCCTGCCAATGCAGGAGACGTAAGAGACACGGGTTTGATCCCTGGGTGGGGAAGATCCCCTGGAGGAGGGCATGGCAACTCACTCCAGTATTCTTGCCTGGAGAATCCCAGAAACAGAAGGAACCTACCAGGTTACAGTCCATGAGGTCGCAGGAGTCAGGTTCAACTTAGCATCCGCGTGTATATATATGTATATATATACACACATATGTATATGTATATGAGAGGATTTGAGGCATGAGAGTCACATGGTCACAGTCAAATTTAGATCACAATCACATTAAGATCATGAAAACCTAGATAGAGGTCAAAATAGAAGTCTTCGGTCAGTCTGTAAAAGATGCTTATCGTGTTTTAGCTGTCTAGAATTCAGTACCTCCCTTTGTATCTCCCATACCACCTTCTTAGCAGCTCCCTGGTACCCTTTTTGATGGAAATTCCTGCCATTTTGTGTCATGTTGGAGGGAGACAGCTCCCTCTTCCATCATCAAAGGGACAAGATTTTTCTATCTCAGGTCGCCCGGAGCAGGCTTGTGACACGCACAAGCCAATCCAACTCTCTGTACTAGGAACTTGACCTGTTAAGAGAGTAACCAAACAGCAGACTCCTCACAGACTGTGGCAGATTTATTTTCCCCAAACAGCCACGGTTGTGTTTCTTTGATCCCACTTGCTCTTCCAGAGCCAGCAAGAGAAGTCTATTCTCTCTCCCAAACTGAAACAGTGAAAGTTAACGTTGCGAGAGTTCAGAGACCGTGTCATCAGAAGTAAACTGGCTTCCATCTGCCTCATTTTCTCACAAGAGGCTAGCCCTTAGAGCCCAGCCATCATGTTACAAGGGAGCGCCATCCCCCTGGAGGAGGCACGTGGAGGTGTTCCGGCCAACAGTCCAGCTAAGGCTCTAGCCAGCATCAGCCATCAGACACGTTATGTGAGGGAGTCTTCAGGTGATTCCAGGCCTCAGCCTTCAAAGCCATTCTAGCTGAAGCCAAGCAGAAGTAGAGACATACTGTGCCTCTAAGCCATGCCCGAACTGCAGATTCGTGAGCAAAAGGAATGTCATTTCAGTCGCTAAGCTTGGGGTAGTTTATTACATGGAATGCAGAAACAGGGACCTTGATGGGGGATCCAACTGCCTGATCTCCAGAGATCTCTTGACTCCCGGCTGTATCCTTACCCTAATTCCCCACCTTCCCACCTGCCCTGTGTCACCACTGTCACCAGATCTCTTTCCAATAGACATTATGGCTCTGTGACCAGCAAGACTGGGCGCCTGTCGTCCCAACCACTGTCCCTGCCCAATGAGGCTATTGGCAAGGTTCAGGAGAGGGCCAATGATAGCCTGAGGACAGAGGTGATGGTGGGGAGGGGTCAGAACCCAGGGCCCACAATCCAACAGGACTTGAGGGAGATGTGGGAAAGAGTGCAGGCAAGGATGCTTCTCGGGTTTCTAACCGGGCCACGGAGCAGCTGCTCAAGCCATTAGGTGAGAAAGAGAATTCAGGAGAAAGCAGCTCTCAGGGAACTAAAACACACAGACAAATTCCAAGTTCAGTTATCAGTCTGGTGACTTTTGAGATACCTGCGGGAAACACAGGGAGACATCTGCCATACACAGGACCACAGTCGTCACGTCCTGGCTTTGTCACGTGACTTAAGAGAGACAGTGCTGGGAACCAGGATAACAGTTTCCTAGAGACGCGGAGACCTGAGGAGAGCTAAGCCCTCACACTGTTCAGACGGAGTGTTTAACTTTAAAAAGTGCCGTCTGTCAGGTGTGTGCGTGAGTGTGCACGTGCATGAAGGCAACCTGGAGGATATTTGTGCCTCTTCAACCCAAACTGAAAGGGAATAGCATCTTCCATCTTTTTTTTTTTTTTTTTNTATGGAGCTCAGGGCTGATTCTGCAATTACAGGGAACTGTGAGAGGACTGGGGCTTCCCAGGAGGTGTTAGTGCTAAACCTGCCCCTGCCAAACCTTCCTGCCAATGCAGGAGACGTAAGAGACACGGGTTTGATTCCTGGGTGGGGAAGATCCCCTGGAGGAGGGCATGGCAACTCACTCCAGTATTCTTGCCTGGAGAATCCCAGAAACAGAAGGAACCTACCAGGTTACAGTCCATGAGGTCGCAGGAGTCAGGTTCAACTTAGCATCCGCGTGTATATATATATATATGTATATATATACACACATATGTATATGTATATGAGAGGATTTGAGGCATGAGAGTCACATGGTCACAGTCAAATTTAGATCACAATCACATTAAGATCATGAAAATCTAGATAGAGGTCAAAATAGAAGTCTTCGGTCAGTCTGTAAAAGATGCTTATCGTGTTTTAGCTGTCTAGAATTCAGTACCTCCCTTTGTATCTCCCATACCACCTTCTTAGCAGCTCCCTGGTACCCTTTTTGATGGAAATTCCTGCCATTTTGTGTCATGTTGGAGGGAGACAGCTCCCTCTTCCATCATCAAAGGGACAAGATTTTTCTATCTCAGGTCGCCCGGAGCAGGCTTGTGACACGCACAAGCCAATCCAACTCTCTGTACTAGGAACTTGACCTGTTAAGAGAGTAACCAAACAGCAGACTCCTCACAGACTGTGGCAGATTTATTTTCCCCAAACAGCCACGGTTGTGTTTCTTTGATCCCACTTGCTCTTCCAGAGCCAGCAAGAGAAGTCTATTCTCTCTCCCAAATTGAAACAGTGAAAGTTAACGTTGCGAGAGTTCAGAGACCGTGTCATCAGAAGTAAACTGGCTTCCATCTGCCTCATTTTCTCACAAGAGGCTAGCCCTTAGAGCCCAGCCATCATGTTACAAGGGAGCGCCATCCCCCTGGAGGAGGCACGTGGAGGTGTTCCGGCCAACAGTCCAGCTAAGGCTCTAGCCAGCATCAGCCATCAGACACGTTATGTGAGGGAGTCTTCAGGTGATTCCAGGCCTCAGCCTTCAAAGCCATTCTAGCTGAAGCCAAGCAGAAGTAGAGACATACTGTGCCTCTAAGCCATGCCCGAACTGCGGATTCGTGAGCAAAAGGAATGTCATTTCAGTCGCTAAGCTTGGGGTAGTTTATTACATGGAATGCAGAAACAGGGACCTTGATGGGGGATCCAACTGCCTGATCTCCAGAGATCTCTTGACTCCCGGCTGTATCCTTACCCTAATTCCCCACCTTCCCACCTGCCCTGTGTCACCAATGTCACCAGATCTCTTTCCAATAGACATTATGGCTCTGTGACCAGCAAGACTGGGCACCTGTCGTCCCAACCACTGTCCCTGCCCAATGAGGCTATTGGCAAGGTTCAGGAGAGGGCCAATGATAGCCTGAGGACAGAGGTGATGGTGGGGAGGGGTCAGAACCCAGGACCCACAATCCAACAGGACTTGAGGGAGATGTGGGAAAGGGTGCAGGCAAGGATGCTTCTCGGGTTTCTAACTGGGCCACGGAGCAGCTGCTCAAGCCATTAGGTGAGAAAGAGAATTCAGGAGAAAGCAGCTCTCAGGGAACTAAAACACACAGACAAATTCCAAGTTCAGTTATCAGTCTGGTGACTTTTGAGATACCTGCGGGAAACACAGGGAGACATCTGCCATACACAGGACCACAGTCGTCACGTCCTGGCTTTGTCACGTGACTTAAGAGAGACAGTGCTGGGAACCAGGATAATAGTTTCCTAGAGACGCGGAGACCTGAGGAGAGCTAAGCCCTCACACTGTTCAGACGGAGTGTTTAACTTTAAAAAGTGCCGTCTGTCAGGTGTGTGCGTGAGTGTGCACGTGCATGAAGGCAACCTGGAGGATATTTGTGCCTCTTCAACCCAAACTGAAAGGGAATAGCATCTTCCATCTTTTTTTTTTTTTTTTCCACATGACCTCACCGTGACTGATGGGCCAGCTCCAAAGGTTGATGACTGACTTAATAAACCACAAGAATAACTGTACATTTATGTAAAGCCTTTCTCCAAGGATAGTGCTCTGGCACTCTGCAGATAATGGACTTATTTATCCTTGGAGCACCTCTGCGAGGCACTTACAGGACAGGGGTGACCAGACTCATGGAATAAATAATGTCAAGAACAGCGTGAAGCTAAGCTAGCCGATAAGACTGAGGCCCGCGAGGGGGTGGGATGGGCCCAAGGTCACCCAGCAAGTTGAAAACTGCTCAAACCATTGTGCCTTGAGGGTGTGACTCATATTCTCCCTGTGTCCCCTGGGCTTGCTCAGTCCTGTCACCTGTGAGGTGCCTCTGTGGTTGTGAGGAGTGAAGACGTAGATTGGCCTGACCGACTGGTTCAGACCGGCCAGCAGCTCCCTTTCCAGCCAAGCATGTTCTTGCCCGCCAAGAGGCACAAAATGCCTGCTTGAAACCCTAGACATGGAATCTATCTAAATAATTGGGAAACTGGCCTGGCTGATTCTGCTTAAAAAAAAAAAAGTCTCAACCCAGGGAATTACACATCAATAGACAGGAAGTCATCCTTAGATTCATACACAGGGACTAACTCCCGCCTCGTGAAAACCACGACAACATTGGTCATAAAAAGCCCTCTCTTGGCCAGAATGGGTTTGCTCCAGAGGTTCCAAATGAAAGCAGAGAGGGAGTAAGGGCTGTACGCCGTATTTGTTTAAATTTCGTGCTGGTGAACGTCTGTGACGCAGGAGACAGGTTTATGGAGAGAGAAATAGAATGTTGACAAATGGCCCTGTAATCAACTGGAACACGCAATAAATCACTAGAATGCCAATAACACTTCCAGGACAAGCTTGGAAAGGTCATTAGCGTGTCACAATATATCTTCCAACAGCAAACAAAGCAAACAGAACATGTTGGGGAGAGGATTATGAGGGAAACATCTGTCAGTCCTAATTAAGAATTAACTACAGATCGTATCTTGGGAGATGTATAATTTATTTTTCCCTCTTCTTCCTCCCCGCACACTCGCAAAAAGAAAAATAAATCAATAAAAAGTTTAACCCGTTCTAGATCTGAGATGGGGTCAAAGAGGCAGGCTGGAAGTGTAGAAAGGAGCAAACTGACAAGTTGGTGGGGTGGGGAGAAGGGGAGGAGAGAGGAACTCCTGACACCAAAACTGGTGTGGGAGAGAGCTTGAGGGCTCAGAGTCAGCCTGCCTGCACCCGGCCTGGTCCTTCTCTTTCTCCCCACTCAGCCCAGTCCAAGACACTCCATTTCACACCGTCAGGAATGTTGAGATTACTTAATACTTTGGCAAGTAGGTCTCATGAGCTACAAAGGGACAGCAGGAAGGTTGGAAGCTAAAAAAACAAGAAGTCAAGTCCCTTTCTACCTGAATGCACCAGTTATAATTGAGTTTGGCTTCAAGTAAGAGAAAGGAATCCACGGTAACTTGAACAAAGAAGTGTTTATTTTTCTCATGTAACAAAAGTTCAGAGCTGGGAGGTGCCGGATCAGTTTTCTGAATGTCTGTCTTATCATCTCTAGGGCGGTGGTTTTTAACCTCTGTGACTCATGGTCACAAGGTGGCTACTGTGGCTCCAGACATCATGACCTGGCTCAAAGGAAGAACAGAGTGGAAAGGATGACTCTGACCTTTATTATCTCTGTTATCAAGAAAGCCAAAGTTTTCCTAGAATCTGCCCCCACTCCCCAGCAAATTTAGGTATTTCTCTCACTGACTAAAATAGCCTCAAAGAACCACCATAGAGCCCGGGAGATGAAATGGACATGTTGTCACTCCAAATGAAAGCATGGTTCTGTTTATAAGGAAAGAGAGAGGAACAGGTTTAGCATCTGCTGCTAACAGAATTTGCCAGGTGATGAAGGGGGATTTGGGGCTGACTCAGGCACCTACAATTCATGGGGTTGCAAAGAGTCAGACACGACTGAGCGACTGAACTGAACTGAACTGAACAGGCACCTACAGAGGAGGGCCCACTGTGGGCAGACAGGGGTGGAGGGGTGGGTATGCTCACCTCCTGCTGTTCACAGAAGGGCTCTCAGCCCTGTCCCAGCAAAAGACTAGACACGGTGCTGGTCTTCAAGTTCCACTTCCTGGCTCCGCCCTAAATCCAGTTGCTACTCGTCTGTGCGGCTCTTTTCTACTAAGGGCCAAGCCTTTGTGCAGGCTTACTGCAACTCAGAGCATTCAGGGCAGTCAGTTCAGCCACCAAAGGCTCATGGAGAAAACACACTCTCCCTCACCACAGATCTTGCTCCAAATGGTCCTTTCATCGGCAGGAGCAGCCCAGGGGCCCCAAGACAGCTTTTACTGTTTACCTGGGTTTTGCTTCCCTCCACCCAGCTTCTGTCCTCCCCTCTGTCTGTGCACTGTATACCTGGTGCACACACCATACCTTGTGTGCATGTGTGCATCTGTGTGTACATGTATGCAGATGCGTGCCTGTATCTGTGTGCAAACATATGTGCTGTGTATACCTGTGTGAGCATGTCCCTGTATGTATGTATATGTTTGTGTGTGCAACTGTGTGCATGTATCTGCACGTGTGTATCTATGTGTGCACGTATGTGTACTTGTGTGCATGTGTGTGCCTTGCATAACTTGTGTGCATACGTGTATCTGTGTGTACACGTGTGTCCTGAGCATGTATTTGCATGCATGCATATGTGTGTCCATGAGGGGTGTGTGTTTCTGTGTGTGCGTGTATGAGTACACTGTGTGCATACATGTGATGTGTATGTGCACCAACATACCTGTGAGTCTTCCTCTCTCCTGGTCCCTCCCCTACCCCCCATCCTATCACACAGGTGACGTCCCCAGGCATCTCCCGGGAGGTCTGGCCACACTGGCCGCCGTCTTACCAGGATTATTATTTTCACCATCATTCACAGCACCACTGGACTATTGCTCTCTCCCATTCTTTCTGCCTCTCCTTCTTAGTTCTCTTTTTCTGCTTAAGTTTGCATTTCTCCCTTTATTTTATTTTATTTTTTTCTGCTGACAGAGACAAGAGCTCGTCCTAGTTCACCATTTCAGGATTTGTTGCAAGCTTCAAGGTAGAGGTTTATGGCTGTGGGTGTCCCGGTTATAGTACAGTTCTTATGGGTCCTAATAAACTCGGCTGCTCTGGGGCCCTCTTAAATTCTGGTACGAGAGCAAGAGAAAAGGCATCATTCAGTCCTGTTACACGCAGGAATCCTCTCCCTTGAAGGCTGAGAATAATGTCTTTTTTCTTGGGGGAGCAAAAGCCCATAACTCCTGAATGCTGCCCAGGAACCAGAGGGTAAAGAAAAGTCCTTTTCTCCTTCCCTGTTGCCTGGATGGATGGCAGATGGAGACATAGTTGGAGCTAGAGAAATGGGCACACAGCAAAGACTGAAATGCAGCTGGATTTTTTTTTTTTTTTTTTGCCTGAACTGCCATGATCATATTCTTAAATACAACCTTTCACAAAATGCTTTCATTTAGTTCTTTTCACAAAGTCCTCATACCAAGCCTGGTTGCTATTCCTATTTTGCACATGAGAAGCCCAGGCTTCTGGATGAGAAGTTACTTGTTGGAAGTCATATAGCTGATACATGGCCATGGGGTCTCAAACCCAAGTTGCCATCATATCCTCCAAAGCTAATTCCTTTTCACCAAACTGCCCCTACTGGAGGTCAAGGGCTCCTGGTTGACCTGGAAGAGTCTCTGCCCATAGTCAGAGGGCATTTCCAGAAAATGCTGCTGTGAAGCAGCCTTGCAGACAGAAGTGGCTACTGACCTGGGAGGCAACAGCCTCTAGCCAGAGCTGTGTGCTCTGGGGGAAGCCACCTAACCTCTCTGGGCCTGAGCTTCTGACTTCTATAAAATGAAGGTCATACTCATGATGCAAAACTCTAGGATGCCTCCAGGCCTGCTATGCAAGAGGAGGGTTCCTGCCCCCTCTTTTCCAGGTTATATGTTAAAGCCCCATGTCAAAAGTGATGATGTGCCTAAGAGTCTACTGATTAAGTTTTTAATGTTTAAAAACACTTGAATGAGACATTCTCTAAGGCCCCTTTGTTCACATGACATTAGCATCATTGACAGCATAACAAAACATCCATCGCTGTCTACTTACGGAGGGTGTGGCCAAGGGCCTGGGATAGAGTGTGTGCTGAAAAATGACAGCCAAAAGCTGTTGCCCAAGTGTGATTCCTCAAGACGAACGCCTGTGAATGTGTCGCTTTCTGTGCCCGATGAGAGATTTCCTAGCCCAAGGTTGGGATGGAGGACCATGGCTGGTGGAGCCGGTGGCCCCAGGGGTGCCTTTTAACCCACGACCTATACCATTGGTGCCCTAAGATTCATGTTCAGATACAATTTCAGACCTTGTGTTCCCCCTATCTCAACATGGAGGAAGAACATTGGAGTCATTTAGCCCGCAGAATGATTTTTTATTTATAAAGTTGTGCAATTTAGAGGGGTATTTGGGGTCACCTTAAGCTCTCCCATACAACGCAGATCTTGCATTAAATGAAAACTATTAGTATTCGGAGATGCTTTAGCATGAGGGTGGCTGTGTGACCATGACCTCTGTGTTGATATAAACGTGTTTTCATTACCACCGGGCCTGGGGTGGGAAGGGAGAGCTGGAAGACACGAGAGCTACTGCTTGTTAACACCGTCCTTGCAAATGTTCTTTTATTAGCAGCACTTCAGGTCTAAGGGGCTCACGTATTGCATGCCAGCTCTGAATGACTCCCCTCGCTGCACGTGTCCTGGGAGCGGCGTGTGGGCTTCATAGTTCTCCACTTTGCTTTGTCCTCAGATCATCCTGGGTCATCTTCTGGCCACCACTCACCTCCCCCCTCCCAGGAATTAGCCCAGAGGTGGGAAAACTACAGCCTCAGCTCGAATCTGGCCTATTTCCCCTGGCTTGGCAGGTAAAGAATCCATCTGCAATGCAAGAGACACAGGAGATGTGGATTCAATCCCTGGGTCGGGAAGATCCCCCAGAGGAGGAAATGGCAACCCACTCCAGTATTCTTGCCTGAAAAATCCCATGGACAGAGGAGCCTGGTGAGCTACAGTACATGGGGTCACAAAGAGTCAGACACAACAGAGCGACTAAGCACGCCTATTTTTCTGTGGCCCTGGAGCTAAGAATGGTTTTTTCATTNGAGGAGGAAATGGCAACCCACTCCAGTATTCTTGCCTGAAAAATCCCATGGACAGAGGAGCCTGGTGAGCTACAGTACATGGGGTCACAAAGAGTCAGACACAACAGAGCGACTAAGCACGCCTATTTTTCTGTGGCCCTGGAGCTAAGAATGGTTTTTTCATTTTCAAAGGATTGGGGAAAAAATCAAAAGAAGAATCACATTTTATGACATAGGAAAATTCTATGGAATTCAAGTTTCATGTCCATTAATAAAGCTTTATTGGGACACAGCCATGCTCATTCACTTATAGGTTGTCTGCAGTGCTTTCGCATTGCAAAGGCGGTTGAGTAGTTACAGCAGAGACCATCTGACCCCCAAAGCCTGGAAGTTCTACTAGCTGGGTCTTTGCAGGAAACAGTTGCCCCATCACCACCACCAAGCCCAACGTTAACCTCCAGCTGCCTTGACAGTAATCATTGTCTGATAAATGACTTCTCCCTGGCATTTCTGGAATGTAACCCCTTCTCTCATCAGTAGGTGAAGACGTCAGTGTCTCCTGCAACCACCTCCAGAAGGGTCTCCTGATTTCTAGACTTGCTGCCTGGAATGGTGCCCCTACAAGCCGTAGAACAGACTGGATAAGAGCTCAAACTCTAGAGCCAGACTGTGCGTGCAGCTGAGTCTCTTCAGTCGTGTCTGACTCTTTGTGACCCCATGGACTGTAGCCCGCCAGGCTCCTCTGTCCACGAGAATTCTCCAGGCAAGAAAACTGGAGTGGGTTGCCATTTCCTCCTCCAGGGGATCTTCCTGACCCAGGGATCAAAACTGCATCTCTTCTCTCTCCTGCATTGACAGGCAGGTTCTTTACCCCTAGCACCATCTGGGAAGCCCACTTTGCCCTCTTCTTATCTGCATGGGCCTGGGCAAGTCATTTAAGCTCTAAGCCTCAGTTTCCTCATCTGTCAAATGGGGATGGTATTAACACCAACATGTATATAATTATCGTGAGGATTATTTGCAAAGCACTTAAAACAGTGCCCAGAACAATACAAGCATTCGCCATTATCATTCACAAAGAGCTCAGATTGGACCTTGTCCTTCCTCTTCCTGAGAAGCATCAACGGGTCTTCATCACTTGTCAGAGTCCAAACTTCTACATATGGTGCATATTCCTCTGTGATCTGATCCTCATCCACCACCATCCATGAGTATCCAGCCATACTTCTCCCTACTCCCTGTCTCCCAGGTTCTGCTGTAACAACTCCAATCACCCAAAGTTCCCCTGACCCTGTGCTTCTTGTCTCCAGAACTCCCTCTGGAGGCCCTGCCCAGCTATCACTGCCTCCAGGAAGTCTCCTCTGACTACACCTCCTCTCTGCTCATATTGCAGCACCCTTGCAGAGTCCAACACCACCTACCATATCGAATCAAGTCGACCGATGGATCTCCACCATCATGAGATGGTGAGCTACTTGAGAAAGCAGGGACGACCTGGGGACCACCTGGAGAGAAGGCAGAGCCCATCACCGGGGGACATATGAGGAAAGCCTTCTTGAAGGGCCTTTCCTTTAGGGGAGGCTTAGAGGCTGGGCTGGACAATGACTAATCATGTTCAGTGCCTGACACATTTAGATCTCTCCTAANTGCCCCATCACCACCACCAAGCCCAACGTTAACCTCCAGCTGCCTTGACAGTAATCATTGTCTGATAAATGACTTCTCCCTGGCATTTCTGGAATGTAACCCCTTCTCTCATCAGTAGTTGAAGACGTCAGTGTCTCCTGCAACCACCTCCAGAAGGGTCTCCTGATTTCTAGACTTGCTGCCTGGAATGGTGCCCCTACAAGCCGTAGAACAGACTGGATAAGAGCTCAAACTCTAGAGCCAGACTGTGCGTGCAGCTGAGTCTCTTCAGTCGTGTCTGACTCTTTGTGACCCCATGGACTGTAGCCCGCCAGGCTCCTCTGTCCACGAGAATTCTCCAGGCAAGAAAACTGGAGTGGGTTGCCATTTCCTCCTCCAGGGGATCTTCCTGACCCAGGGATCAAAACTGCATCTCTTCTCTCTCCTGCATTGACAGGCAGGTTCTTTACCCCTAGCACCATCTGGGAAGCCCACTTTGCCCTCTTCTTATCTGCATGGGCCTGGGCAAGTCATTTAAGCTCTAAGCCTCAGTTTCCTCATCTGTCAAATGGGGATGGTATTAACACCAACATGTATATAATTATCGTGAGGATTATTTGCAAAGCACTTAAAACAGTGCCCAGAACAATACAAGCATTCGCCATTATCATTCACAAAGAGCTCAGATTGGACCTTGTCCTTCCTCTTCCTGAGAAGCATCAACGGGTCTTCATCACTTGTCAGAGTCCAAACTTCTACATATGGTGCATATTCCTCTGTGATCTGATCCTCATCCACCACCATCCATGAGTATCCAGCCATACTTCTCCCTACTCCCTGTCTCCCAGGTTCTGCTGTAACAACTCCAATCACCCAAAGTTCCCCTGACCCTGTGCTTCTTGTCTCCAGAACTCCCTCTGGAGGCCCTGCCCAGCTATCACTGCCTCCAGGAAGTCTCCTCTGACTACACCTCCTCTCTGCTCATATTGCAGCACCCTTGCAGAGTCCAACACCACCTACCATATCGAATCAAGTCGACCGATGGATCTCCACCATCATGAGATGGTGAGCTACTTGAGAAAGCAGGGACGACCTGGGGACCACCTGGAGAGAAGGCAGAGCCCATCACCGGGGGACATATGAGGAAAGCCTTCTTGAAGGGCCTTTCCTTTAGGGGAGGCTTAGAGGCTGGGCTGGACAATGACTAATCATGTTCAGTGCCTGACACATTTAGATCTCTCCTAATTGTTCATTGAATGGATAAGGGATTAACTAGTGAGTTTAATTTTAATTAAATTAAAATTATATAAATTTTAATAAATTAATAAAAACAAATTAAAGTTAATTCACTCCTCTAGAAAACTGCAGGTTAGTGTGGGTTCAAGCTTCAATCGTATCCCCCCTGACCCCACACCTTTGAATTAATGATTTCAGGTTGAAATTCTTGGCACCTTCAGGTGCCAGGAGGGAGACAGCCTTGAAGGGGACTCCTCATTCATATCAGAATCAGTGGCCTGATTCACCCCCTAAAGGTATTACTTAGGTCAGGTCAATGACCTGCTTCCGGGCTCACCTCCTGCAAATGACTCTCAATCTTGTCGCTAGTATTTTCCATCCCAGGACACCACTGGACAGAAGGACTTGGCTCCTCTCTCCTGCCTTGGCTGAGCGAGTTCCAACAGTACCTAGCATATGGATTGCTTTGTGATGTTAGTTGCTGCCATTATGAGAGCGAGGGCTGAATCTGATCGTTGACGGGAAAACACTCTGCGTTCAAGTGGGAGGTCATAGTTTTCTCTTCTTCAGGAGGAGTGTTCCCTTGCACCCCTTCCTTGTCACCCCACCCCACCCACTCACCCTTCAGGATCACACAAGTGCCAAAGCTTCCAGAACTGGCCACCCTCTCATCCCCCGCTCAGAGTAGACTCCCATCTCACCTTATATTTTGCTTCTTAGAGGGCTTCTCACTTCCGTCCTGCATTGTTATCAGCATGTGGTCCCATGTCCCCTGCAAACAGTGTCTCTGTCTCCGCTTACCCACAGCCGCATCGCAAACCTGACCCCTGAGGGGCTCACACCTGCGGGGCAAGTGAGTGACTGGTCTCACTCCAAACAGAACCCTGACCAAAAAGGGAGATTACTCTTCCCAGTTACTGAGTTATAGCTCCCCCAGGCCGTCAGGGCACTGGTTCTCCCTTCCCATCCTCCCCTTCATCCACTTTGGAAAATCCATTTTATAGATGGAGAAACTGAGGCTCACAAAGGTCAGCTTGCTCAAGGTCACACAGCTAGTGAAAAGTGCTAGAGGAAGTACCTTCCCTTCCCCCTTCTCCCACATGAAATTCATGATCCTTCAAGGTCCCAGGCTCACAGGAACTTTGTCCCCTCCAGAGTCACTGCCGACAGGAGATACCAGTGCAGCTCGGATGAGACAGATGCTGGGCTCAAATACTTGAAGACCTCCACATCCTTCCAGTTCTTCATTGTCTCCCCTCCCCACCCCTACATCCCCCCGCCAAAAGCACTTTCGTAAAAGCTGTTTAGGGTGACTTGTGTGTATACACAAGGGCTGTCATTACTGTTAAGGGTGTTTGTGATGGGGTCCCTGTCTCCACTCAACAATCACCGTCTGCCAGGGTTTCTCCATCTACCTGTGTGTTTACATAGCGCCTACCAGGAGAGCGTCAGCAGCCTCTGACAAACAAGCTGTGGAGTGCAGGAAGGAAAGAAAAAAGTTATTTGTGACTGACGCTGTTAATTACCACTTCGTTACACCCAGGCACTCCTTAAAGCTGCACCCAGGCTCTGCACACATGTGCGTCCCCCACGACAACATGATATAAACTGTAATCATTATGTAACGTGACGGGAGAAGCAGCCGTTCTCAGCCACGTGGCAGTCATACCATTCCATCAGAGAACAGCTGTAATCCAAATGAGTAAGCTCATTTATTACCTGACAAGGATTTTTAGCTGACCTTAAGCTTCAGGGAGCCAAGAACGCAATGAGACTGCCAAACAAAAACAACGCTGGATCAAATTTTGGTTTCCTTAGTAGAAGCAGAAGGACCAGATCGCAGAAAGTAAAGAATCTCCTGGATTTGGTGATGGGAAGATTACACAGCCCAGCACTGCACTGAGCCACAAGAGGCAGGTTGAAATCCTGGAGGATGGTTAGACCATGGTGGCAAAAGGATTTCAAGGCTTGGTACGCAGTCATAGGAGACATTCAGAAGGAATGAAGTCTGTTGAACCTGGAGAACAGACTTCTGTGGAAAACTGGGATTACTATTGGAAGATCTGTTCTCTGAGGCTCGGGTTACTGTGGCGCAAATGGAGACAGTAACTGGGAGCCTTGGATGACATGTCGGGGAGCAGGGTTGGATGTCAGCTCACCTACGGAATGCCCAGCTCCAGCTTAGATGCATCTGACAACTTAGGGGGTTTAGCTCAAGTCCAAAGTGGCCAAACCTCCCAAGGGTTATGTAAAAACACAGAGGCGCACCTCTGGGGTCATCTCTGCTTCCAGGCTCCTGCTTCTGCTAATGCTGCCTTTTCCTTGGTCATAAAATTTCAGGGAAGGAACAAAACTCTTTCTCAGTCCACATACACACATACACACACACATACACACACACACACAGAACCGACTGGGGTCATCTCTCTTCCTCAATCCACATACACACACACACACAGAACCAACTCTACAAAGCATGTAAGATCCTACCTTCCCTATAGATGGGAGAGGGAGAGAATGAAGGAGGGATTTACACTACAGATCCAACAACTTCACATAAAACTGTGAGCATCCTTATAAATGGCCTTGGTTCTCCCACCATCCTGGAGCTTCAGTAAATCTTCACTCCACCCAGCCCAACCCTTTCTCCTCTTCCTGGCATCTCTCTTTTAGTCTTCTTTCTTTTCCTCTTCTCTTACCTCTTCCCCTTTAAAAACAAAAACAGTCCACTCCTCTCCTCTGTCTCATGTACCTTCCCTCTCAATGTCTCAGCCTCTGATGACAGTCATGCTTTACAGCGTCACCCACATCCCAAGCTGGCTTGCCAAGATTCTTCCTAAACTTAGATATCCCCTTCCACAGGGGAAGTTCTGGCGCCAGATATTAAAAAATCAGCCACTTCACCAATCCATCGAGATCCTGGGGAAGGAAGCTTCCAAAGACAATTAAATTTGAGAAACTGTGCGTCCTGGGCACACTCTTTGGAAATTAACAAAATGGACTGTAAAAGTGTCTACAGAGTCCTCGAGTAAAGAAACCTGCTTAACTCTGTGACACCCATTATTTCCAGAACTTTCTAGGGCAGGGGTTAGTAAGAAGGCCTCTAATATCCCATGGAATATGCCTTTGGAGGCGCATGTGGAAGGCCTGTGGTCAGCCTGGGGGACATGGAGATGGGAACCAGGAACACAGGTGCTGGAGAGAGTCACCTCACTGGGGCAAGAACTTGGGTCTGGTTCCCAGCTCAGTGGGTGAGCTTGGGCCCATCCCACCTCCTCTGGGCCTCAGACTTGCAGGCTAGTTTAGCTTCATGCTGTTTTTGACATTATTTATTCCACGAGTCTGGTCACCCCTGTACTGGAAGTGCCTCACAGAGGTGCTCCAGGGATAAATAAGTCCATTATGTGCAGAGTACGGAGCACTCTTGGGAAAAAGCCTTTACATAGGTGTACAGTTATTCTTGTGCTTTATTAAGTCAGTGATCAACCTTTGGAGGCTGGTCTAGTTCTCTGCACAGGTTCCATGGAGTCCTAGGAAAGAAACAAGGGGTGTGTCCCTTTACCAGATAGAGATTTCAGTCAAGTTTGAGATGGCATGTCTACACACCTCTATGCTTTTACACACATGCACACATGCATGTGCGCACACACACACACACACACACACACACCAGGTGAGATACTGTTAAGATTCCAGGGGCTTGCCTGGTGGTCCAGGGGTTAAGAATCTACCTGCCGATGCAGGGGGCACAGGTTAGATCCCTGATTCAAGAAGATCCCACATGGCCCAGGGCAACTAAGCCCATGCACTGCAATTGCCGAGCTCGCACCCTAGAGCCCAGGCTCTGCAATAAGAGAAACCACTGCAATAAGCCTCTGCACCCCAACTAGAGAGTACCCCCCACTCAATGCAGCTACAGAAAGCCCGCACACAGCAACAAAGACCCAGAGCAGCCAAAAATAAATAAATAAGTAAATTACTAACTATTTTTTTTAAAGGAAAAGAAAGCACAGCTACTGTTTCTTTTAATTTGGCTAAGTCTCTTAGCTTCATCGATGAGCAGACAAGACCCGAGTTAAGCTTCCCGTCAGAAGCAGAGCTTGCCACAGGCATTGAATGCCATATGTCCAAGGGACAAGACAGGAGTCCTTCAAGGCACCAAGGGTAGGAAGGGGGGATCCTGAACCAGAGGAAACGGGAGCACCAAAAGGCCATTTCCTCTGTGTGCAAGAGAAACCAACAGCTGGGTCTGAGGACTGCTAGCCCTGAGGCCCCTGTTTCATTCCTGCCAAGGATGGGGCTGGTCTCACAGTCTGGGATGCACTTCCCCTCCAGGTGGTCATGAAGCGGTCCAGGGCCCAAGGCGGGGAAACAAAGGGCCAGAGAGCCAGTGGGGGATGGTTGCCTCCTCCAGAGCCATGGCATCTTTTCAGTGTGCTCCATCCTTGTCTACTGCTAACCCCACACACGCGACCCCCGTCCTCCTCCACCAGGAGAAAGGTCAGTTTCCCCCAAAACTCCCAGACCTCCAGGAACTCAGCATGAATGTGCATATGCGAGCAGCGGAGGCTGCTGTCTACATTTGCACCCACCCCCAGCATCCACAATGAAGAAGCCTCGGTGTCCTTGGGTGACAGCAGGGTGAAGGGGAGCCATCCACTGGACTGGCGTGTGGGCTTCTTTATTTTAAAATTAATTGCTATTGGAGTATGTTGATTCACAGTGCTGTGTTAGTTCCCGCTGTACAGCAAAGAGAATGAGCTATGTGCGTGTGTATATGTACACATATGCACTCTTCTTTGGATTTCCTTCCCATTTAGGACCGCAGAGCACTGAGTACAGTTCCCTGTGCTACACAGAAGGTTCTCAAAGAGCTATCTATTCTACACACAGTCGTGAAAATATATCAACCCCAATCTCCGAATCCATCCCACCCCTCGCGCCCCCCCTTGGTGTCACTACGTTCATTCTCTACATCTGTGTCTCTATTTCTGTTTTGCAAATAAGAACAGCTATGCCATTTTGGGGAGCCTTCCCTTGTAGCTCAGCAGGAAAGTATCTCCCTGTAATGCAGGAGATACGGGTTCAGTCCCTGGGTCGGGAAGATCCCCTGAAGGAAAGCATGACAACCCACTCCAGTATTCTTGCCTGGAGAATCTCACAGACAGAGGAGCCTGGCAGGCTACAGTCCATAGCGTCACATAGGAGTTGGCCATGACTGAAGCAACTGAACATGCATGCACACACATACCATTTTTCTGGATTCCACATATATCAATTAATACACAATATTTGTTATTCTCTTTCTGACTTACTTCACTCTGTTTGACAGCCTCTAGGTCCATCCATGTCTCTGCAAATGACCCTCCTTGAGGATGAAGCCCCACAGCAAGTTTAGTGGAGAAACAGGGACATTGATGACAAGTCTTCTCCCTCACTGGTTCCCAAGCGCTGAGCTTGCCTTTCCAGATCACAGAAATTTAGTCCATCTTTGTCTAAGAAAAAAACACACAAGAAACAGAATGAACTGTCATGAACCATCATTTGCATCCCCTCCGAATCGCCCTCTGCACTTAGGGCCACAATTGGACAAGGACTCAAACCCTCTCCCTGCCCACCAGCAGCTCATCTTTGCTGGAGAAAGCGGTGCTATCAGTCCTAGGAAGCTTTCCACAGGGAATACGTGGAAAGCCGAAGTGGACACACCTGTCTGCTCCCCAGCTTCCCAAACCAGAAAGCTCCGCCCTAGGGGAAAGACCTGTAACTGGATCAGCAACCAAGCTTTCAGAAGAGCTCCTGAGCTAGGGCTGGGCTCGCTGATGGAGCAGCCACTCGCCACATGAGACTGTGGCCTCTGTAACGTGGCTCATCCAAATGGAGGCCTGTCATACGTGAAAAATACACCGTGGCTTCCGACTACTACTAGGTACAAAACAAAAACACCAAATGTGAAATATCTCCTTACTTTTCATACTGCTTTTTTATATGGCTGACCTTTTAGATATACGGGATTATAAAAAATACATTATTCAAATTAAGTTCCCTGCTTTGTTTTTACTTTTTCTAATGTGGCTACTAAAAAAAAAAAAAAAAA
>SJYX01017447.1:15779-100714 GCA_006410675.1 Oreotragus oreotragus
GAACCAATTATACAGAGTGAAGTAAGCCAGAAAGAAAAACACCAATACAGTATACTAACACATATATATGGAATTTAGAAAGATGGTAATGAGAACCCTGTATGCAAGACAGCAAAAGAGATACAGATGTGTAGAGCGGACTTATGGACTCTGAGGGAGAAGGAGCGGGAGAGGGAGAGGGTGGGATGATTTGGGAGAATAGCATTGAAATTTGTATACTATCATGTAAGAAATGAATTGCCAGTCTATGTTCAATGCAGGATGCAGGACGCTTGGGGCTGGTGTATGGGGATGATCTACAGGGATGACGTGGGGTGGGAGGTGGGAAGGGGGTTCATGTTTGGGAGTTCGTGTAAAAAAATAAATAAATACAAAATGGGAAAAAAAATAAAACTGAAAAAAAAAAAACAGTGCAAAAACAACAACAACAACAATATAGGTTAACTAATTATCCTTACTATAAATTTTTAAAATAAAATCTTACTGTAATTTTAACATGTAGCAGTTATGTTACACAAACTCATATAGTTCTTGTTAACTGAGGCAACTCAATTAACTCAAATCTAAAAATGTCAGACTTGACATAAAAGGATGCTACAAAAAGCATTACAGATAAGAAAATAGCTACATTTGAAATAAATATTTGCTGTATCTCAACTATGTAATTCATCAGGTTCTTCTTATTTCTAAAATAAGTATTCTTTTCAGGATTTTAGACATAACTATCATGAAGTATACCAAAGGAAGGATATGAGATGAAGTATGGATAATTAAACTGCAAAAACAAGGAAAAGGAAGACATTTAGAGAGTGACTTCATTTGTTTGAAGAGAATTTTCAAAATATAATGATGTCCACATTTAATGGTAGCACAAGGCATATTAAAATTTTAAATTTCTTTTGGATTAGTCACCATTTTGAATTTTCTACCCCCTGTTTCTGTCTTTTAATGTGGAGAATCTAGTGTTTTCTGGCTTGCGTGTTGTACCATTATTGTGACTTATTAATTGGGGGCATGGAAAGGGACTAGCATAATCATATGGAAGAGATAGTACTGCCACATTGTAAACATGGGTGTATGCAGTACATGGAAGGGAGAAAAAAGTGACTTATACCATATAGGAAAAATCAAAAGTGCCTGCAGATGGAATTAATGGAATAAGATTTAGGTTGCACATACAGACGATATTTGACATTCCTCTCTAAAACATCTCATTGGTCAAAGTTATTTCGATAATTTAGGATGAAGTGAATCTCTTTGGGATAAAAATGTAAAGGTGTAACTTTTCTTAGTATTCATAAAAACTGAAGATTCAAAAGTGAGAAAACATAGAGCCTAGTCTAGCTTTGCTTCGATGTAGAAACATAATTTCACCACTCAAGATTTTGGTTTCTTCATCTGTGTTAAAAAAGTTTACTCAAGCAGATGTTTTTTTATATTTTTGCTGTCCTGTGTTTTAATCACAGAACATCAAGGGCTTCTTGGTAGAAATCTTGAGAATCACATGAAAGCAGAAAGCTGGAGCTTAATGGTAATATAGGATTTTTTTTTTTTTGTATCAGTGATACTTAAACAATGCACTCAGATATTAAGCCAGAAATTTCAGAGCCATCCTTTATATTCCTCTGAATGGAACTTATTTCCTCCTTGAGTTCACTCCACCCAGCTTCAGTTTTATTATCCGTGTTTATTGAGGGCTTCACTTGGAGCAACGTGCTGTGCTGAGTCGGTCAGTCATGTCTGACTCTTGTGACCCCAGACTGTCTGTCTGTCCATGGGAATTCTCCAGGTAAGAATACTGGAGTGGGTTGCCATGCCCTTCCCCAGGGGATCTTCCCAACCCAGGGATCAAACCAAGGTCTCCCACATTGCTGGCAGAATCTTGCTGTCGGAGCCACCAGGGGAGTCCATGAATACTGGGTGGGTAGCCTATCCCTTCACCGGTGGATCTTCCTGACCCAGGAATTGAACTGGGGTCTCCTGCATTGCAAGGGATTCCCTGGTGGCTCAGATGGTAAAGCGTCTGCCTGCAATGCTGGAGACCCGGGTTCGATTCCTGGGTCTGGAAGATACCCTGGAGAAGGAAATGGCAACCCACTCCAGTACTCTTGCCTAGACAAAGCCATGGATGGGGGAGCCTGGTGGGCTGCAATCCATGGGGTCGCCAAGAGCTGGACACGACTGAGCGACTTCACTTCTGCATTGCAGGTGGACTCTTTACCACCTGAGCTACCAGGGAAGCCCCTACTTGGGGCATAGGGGGCCTCGTTTCTTTTCCTTTAGACTGCGTTTCTCTTTTCTGCCTTCCACTGTTGCTGTTTGCTCTTCCTCTGTCTCAGCAACTCATAATGTAACTGCTTTGCTTTCCTCCCTGAAACAGTACAAAGGTAAGAGGTTCATTTTCAGCCACTTCTGCCTCTGAAACACTGGGACTGAAAATAAGTATGACAGAATTTTAACAATTGAAGAGGTAACTATCTCATGAATGATCCACATTGACTTACATCATTTCTTCTTCTTCTTCTTTTTAATTTATTTAATTGGAGGCTAATTACAATATTGTGGTGGTTTTCGCCATACATTCACATGAATCAGCCAAGGGTATATATGTACTCCCCATCCTGAACCTACCTTTCACCTCCTTCCCCATCCCATCCCTCAGGGTCATCCCAGCGCACCAGCCCTGAGTACTGTGTCTCGCACATTGAACCTGGACTGGCAATCTATTTCACATATTCACCAGTGGAAAGTCAGATTCCCTTTATGGTCTTTACTGGATAGTCAGAATCTCACTTGAAAACTAGAAACATTCTTGAAAAGAGTTCTTAAACTCTTAGTCTCAGGAACCCTCCTTAGAAACTATCGAGCTTCCCAAAGAGTTTTTGTTTATCCGGGTTGTATGCATTAGTATTTACTTTATTAGATATGAAAACTTAGAACATACTTTCCTAAAGAATAACTGTATTTTCTAAGAGTAAGAAGTTTAGTGAAAAGAGTGACATGATGTTACAAGTTTTGCAAATCTCTTGGGGTCTGATTTAAGGAAAAACACAGCTAGATATTGCTACTACATTCAGTCTGCTACAGTGTATTTTAATTGGCATATGTGGTAAAAATCTTGTTTTGCAAAGATATGTAGTTGGGCAAAGAGGGGTATTTCACTAGCCTTTGTAGATAATTAACATTATTCTTTGATACTATACCCAAACTCAACAATAGTGGTAACTTAAAGATTAGCTTAAATTTGGGATTTGAAACCACATCAGTGCAATTTTCATCTCTGTTACATTAAAATCTATTAGTCTGCCTTGTACTTTGAATAGATCTTTTACCACTGTGTGATTTTGTAATATTATATATTGATCATTCATTAATATATAATCATGTAACATTATATATTGATCACATTCATTAATATCACCAATCTCATCCAGAAATGTTAAAGTATTGGGAAGCTGTCAGATTCAGAATGGTTAATGCAAGTTTTCCAAAACTGAAAAAATTTATTTGAAAGATTGAATTTTATCATTGGCAACAAATGTGAAATTGAAAAATTATTTTAGAGTGACAACCCCATTTTGGTAAACTTTGAGGAAAATATCTGCTAAATATCCAAGGCCAAAGAGCCAGTTTATCTGACAGTCATTCTTTCAAGTAAAAAATAGACCCCAATTGCCTTTTCTATAACCTTTCTTGCTCAGGATACTCATCAGCAAGAAAGAGTGTTCTTATGCCAGTTATCTTAGACAGAGGTTGTCACAAAACAAATATTCAATATATAGTTTTTAATAAATATTGCATAGTATTGTGATATCACTGATATACCAGATCAAGTTAGTCAGTTGTCCTTTCTCCCGTATACATATTGTTTTTAGGTAACATTTATTTAAGGGAGTTAAATTGATAAGAAAAATCTGTTTCCTGTAAGAGCTTGCATTTGCTTAAATTCTTAACATATCTCAAGTTTTCTGAGACTAAAAATTACCCTAGCCACTAGGAAGAAAGGTAATTATGTGAGACAATAGAGCTGTGAGATACCATGACAACAGCAATCATATTGCAATACACAAATGTATCAAATTAACACATTGTACACCCTAAATTTACATAATGTTATGTGTCAAATATAGTCAGTAAAAAATAAATTCAGGGAAGATCAAGAGAAATTCTAGTGCCTTCTATTTAAAGGTTTTCTAATTTTGGATAAATAGATTTAGCCTTATACTACTACTTTAATGATAATTTATGCTATATTAAAAGTTCTCCATTATAAAAATAAGCCTCAAGAATGACCATGACATATTCGTGTTCAGCATTATAGAAGTTTACTTCCTGTCATGTAAGTCTCATAACTCTAGCAAAATCTCAGGGTTTACTTCGTATTGTTTTTAATTTTCATGGTTTCGCTTTATAGCTGTATTGGTTTGCTCTGGCAGTGCTGGGCGCTTGCTGCTGCCCACGCTTTTCTCTAGCCGGGGCGAGCAGGCGCTGCTCTCTAGCTGGGGGTGTGCTGGCTTCCCTCTGGCGCTGGCTTCTCTTGTTGAAGAACACAGGCTTGCGGCACTGGGCTCAGTAGTTGCACCTCACGGGCTCCAGAGCACCGGCTCGATAGTTGTGGTTCATGGGCTTAGCTGCTCCACAGGATGAGGAATCTTCTGGACCAAACCTGTGTCCCTCATACCGGCAGGCAGACTCTCTACCACTGAACCACCAGGGAAGCCCTATTTCATTTTTTTTTTAATCAAAAAAGAAATATCAGAAGAAATGATCACTTAGTAATGAGAAACAAGCTAAAATATTCCAATACCCATGAGTTGGGGTAATGGAAAAATATAATAATGGAACCAATTTGTGTCCTTTCTTTCATTGAAATTTATAAAAACTACACTGACTTAGTTTCAGAATTTTTATAAACATTATAGTGTTATTGGCTTTATTCTAGATATGTCTGTACAGGTATAGCAAAACATAGAACTAAGTAAGCACTTAAGCACTTAACAAGGGTATTTGATTAGTGCAGACAGGGAAACCGATTTTTGTTTTCCTAAGCAGAAGATTTGGAGGTCCAGTTTGGAAAACTGCCTCCACTCTTTTTATCTAATTCTGATAGATGGACGATCATGAATGTCTAACCGCCACTATTGCTTTGGGAGAACGGAGTGTAGAGAGTGGTGTGTGTCTGTGTGTGTGTCTGGGTGCCACTATTGCTTTGGGAGAACGGAGTGTAGAGAGTGGTGTGTGTGTGTGTGTGTGTGTGTGCGTCTGTGTCTGTGTCTAAGTTCTCCAGAAGCCAACACAAAGACCTTCTAGGGTATTATTTCTTGTATTCAGAAAACTAGGCAAGGAGAAAGGTTGCTGGCTTCAGTAAAACCTAAAAATACATCCTAGGTTAGGATTGTGCCTTCAGGTATATAATATTTTTTACTCTAGCCCGTCTTTCTTAGAAAATAAACTTCTAGTGGTGGCAGCAGTATAATTCTCAACCTAATTGTCATATTCTTCCAGCTTCATTTTCACCTACCAGAATTCAGTTGAATGTGAGAAAATGTGAACTGTTTCTGCAAATATATGAATCATTAAATAGACTTTGAACTGACAAGTAAAAGGCTATTGGAATAGCTTACAAACTTGTTATTCTTCTTTATTCTTCATGGGTGTTCAAAAAATGTGGATTCTTGATAAAACTTGTTAAAATCATATTAACAATCATAATAAAATCATATTAACACTTGTTAAAATCCAAAGAACCCATATCTACAAAGAAGAATAAAATAGATTGAGGTTTACAAGTCACTTGGCCTTTTATTTGGGGGGGCGGGTGTTGTAATCTCACAACAGTTAACTTCTTTGAGCTTCAGGATCTCCATTTTTAAGACATGAGTAATAATGTCTTGTGAATATCAAAGCAGCTATTTTATGTTTAAATATGTAATATGGGCCTGACATAACATAGACATTTTATAATTTTCATTTTCTTCCATTTCCCAAGATAATATTCCAAGTGAAACTGTTTTAAATTCACTCTCCCATAATCATTGGAAATTAAGAATGGCAGTGGGGCTAAAGTAACTGGGAAATAGCCTCAATATCAGGAATTGAGAGTTTAGAAAAGTAAAAATATAATTTCTGAGCCAATAGGAAAACTTTTAATAGGAAAGCAACACTCTTCAATGGTTTGGTTACTTTCAGATGTAGCAGAATTGCTCTCCTAATTAAGTGGCAGTTACTGCCATTATACATCATTATGTTTAAATGGAGTATCTGGAAGATGTCTCGGTTAGACAGTCCTCCCAATTAAGTGTCCCATAGGTTAATAGGAATTGCTTCCTTTCCCTCAGATAGTGTGGTTTGGGAAAAATACCTAAGTCCCAGTCTTTAAAAGGTCAAAATTATGTTTCTCAGTTAACACTCCATAAAGTGGAAATGGGAAAATTTGCCATGACCATCATGGTTTTTGTCAGTCTGGCTGCAAAACATGAAGACAACTGCGTTCTGAGTTACAGTATGATAAACATTTTGAGACAAAACAATGCAGAGAGAAATATCAATAAAACTCTTTAGAGTCAAAATCTGACAGTTGTTAGATTATCTACCATATTATTATTATTCAGGTTTGATGTAAGTTATAACATTTGTGATTTTAAATAGACAAGATGGAACACAATAAATGCTGAGGTTATGAACTAGCTACAAAGAAGAACACTTAATAGAAGAATGGTGCATTCACAGATAATCACACTATATGCAGCAGAAAATATTTTGCCCTGTGGCATCAAGACATTGAAAATTTTGGCTGTCGCATAGAGGATGTTCAACACTCCTTGGCTACTACTGTGCCACTAACTTTTGTACATACTGGTGATTCTTAAGTCACTGGAATCCTGTGATTTTGTTTACAAAATTTATAGATTACAAATGTGTAAGCTAAACACTTTGGATGAATCTAAGACCTGATATCTCATTCCACTTATGCTACCTCAAGCTATTTCTTGTCTGGGAAGAAGTCACAGAAGGCAAACACATCTTGCTCTTCAGGACACACACACCATATACAACAGAAAAATATAAGGGGAGAACATTTCCCAAGAACACTATTAATGTAATTTTGCCAAGTAGTCTAGAAAATCATAGGATATTTGTGTCTTTTAAATATCAGCACAGAGCCAGGAATGGAAAATAGTGCAAAAGTTTTTAAAAAGTCATTCATTTACTCAGTTCAGTTGTCGCTCAGTCGTGTCGGACTCTTTGTGACCCGATGAATCGCAGCACGCCAGGCCTCCCTGTCCATCACCATCACCCGGAATTCACTCAGACTCACGTCCATCGAGTCCGTGATGCCATCCAGCCATCTCATCCTCATCCTCTGTCGTCCCCTTCTCCTCCTGCTCCCAATCCCTCCCAGCATCAGAGTCTTTTCCAATGAGTCAACTCTTCTCATGAGGTTGCCAAAGTACTGGAGTTTCAGCTTTAGCATCATTCCTTCCAAAGAAATCCCAGGGTTGATCTCCTTTAGGATGGACTGGTTGGATTTCCATGCAGTCCAAGGGACTCTCAAGAGTCTTCTCCAACAGCACAGTTCAAAAGCATCAATTCTTCGGTGCTCAGCCTTCTTCACAGTCCAACTCTCACATCCATACATGACCACAGGAAAAACCATAGCCTTGACTAGACGGACCTTAGTTGGCAAAGTAATGTCTCTGCTTTTGAATATACTATCCAGGTTGGTCATAACTTTTCTTCCAAGGAGTAAGCGTCTTCTAATTTCATGGCTGCAGTCACCATCTGCAGTGATTTTGGAGCCCCCAAAAATAAAGTCTGACACTGTTTCCACTGTTTCCCCATCTATTTCCCATGAAGTGATGGGACCGGATGCCATGATCTTCGTTTTCTGAATGTTGAGCTTTAAGCCAACTTTTTCGCTCTCCTCCTTCACTTTCATCAAGAGGCTTTTTAGCTCCTCCTCACTTTCTGCCATAAGGGTGGTGTCATCAGCATATCTGAGGTTATTGATATTTCTCCCGGCAATCTTGATTCCAGCTTGTGTTTCTTCCAGTCCAGCGTTTCTCATGATGTACTCTGCATATAAGTTAAATAAGCAGGGAGACAATATACAGCCTTGACGTACTCCTTTTCCTATTTGGAACCAGTCTGTTGTTCCATGTCCAGTTCTAACTGTTGCTTCCTGACCTGCATACAGATTTCTCAAGAGGCAGGTTAGGTGGTCTGGTATTCCCATCTCTTTCAGAATTTTCCACAGTTTATTGTGATCCACACAGTCAAAGGCTTTGGCATAGTCAATAAAGCAGAAATAGATGTTTTTCTGGAACTCTCTTGCTTTTTCCATGATCCAGCGGATGTTGGCAATTTGATCTCTGGTTCCTCTGCCTGTTCTAAAACCAGCTTGAACATCAGGGAGTTCACGGTTCACATATTGCTGAAGCCTGGCTTGGAGAATTTTGAGCATTACTTTACTAGCGTGTGAGATGAGTGCAATTGTGCGGTAGTTTGAGCATTCTTTGGCATTGCCTTTCTTTGGAATTGGAATGAAAACTGACCTTTTCCAGTCCTGTGGCCACTGCTGAGTTTTCCAAATTTGCTGGCATATTGAGTGCAGCACTTTCACAGCATCATCTTCCAGGATTTGAAACAGCTCAACTGGAATTCCATCACCTCCACTAGCTTTGTTCTTAGTGATGCTTTCTAAGGCCCACTTGACTTCACATTCCAAGATGTCTGGCTCTAGATTAGTGATCACATCCTCATGATTATCTGGGTCGTGAAGATCTTTTCTGTACAGTTCTTCTGTGTATTCTTGCCACCTCTTCTTAATATCTTCTGCTTCTGTTAGGTCCATACCATTTCTATCCTTTATCGAGCCCATCTTTGCATGAAATGTTCCCTTGGTATCTCCAATTCTCTTGAAGAGATCTCTAGTCTTTCCCATTCTGTTGTTTTCCTCTATCTCTTTGCATTGATTGCTGAAGAAGGCTTTCTTATCTCTTCTTGCTATTCTTTGGAACTCTGCATTCAGATGCTTATATCTTTTCTTTTCTCCTTTGCTTTTCGCCTCTCTTCTTTTCAGTGCTATTTGTAAGGCTTCTCCAGACAGCCATTTTGCTTTTTTGCATTTCTTTTCCATGGGGATGGTCTTGATCCCTGTCTCCTGTACAATGTCACGAACCTCATTCCATAGTTCATCAGGAACTCTGTCTATCAGATCTAGGCCCTTAAATCTATTTCTCACTTCCACTGTATAATCATAAGGGATTTGATTTAGGTCATACCTGAATGGTCTAGCGGTTTTCCCTACTTTCTTCAATTTAAGTCTGAATTTGGAAATAAGGAGTTCATGATCTGAGCCACAGTCAGCTCCTGGTCTTGTTTTTGTTGACTGTATAGAGCTTCTCCATCTTTGGCTGCAAAGAATATAATCAATCTGATTTCGGTGTTGACCATCTGGTGATGTCCATGTGTAGAGTCTTCTCTTGTGTTGCTGGAAGAGGGTGTTTGCTATGACCAGTGCATTTTCTTGGCAAAACTCTATTAGTCTTTGCCCTGCTTCATTCCGCATTCCAAGGCCAAATTTGCCTGTTACTCCAGGTGTTTCTTGACTTCCTACTTTAGCATTCCAGTCCCCTATAATGAAAAGGACATCTTTTTTGGGTGTTAGTTCTACAAGGTCTTGTAGGTCTTCATAAAACCGTTCAACTTCAGCTTCTTCAGCATTACTGGTTGGGGCATAGACTTGGATAACTGTGATATTGAATGGTTTGCCTTGGAAACGAACAGAGATCATTCTGTCGTTTTTGAGATTGCATCCAAGTACTGCATTTCGGACTCTTTTGTTGACCATGATGGCTACTCCATTTCTTCTGAGGGATTCCTGCCCGCAGTAGTAGATATAATGGTCATCTGAGTTAAATTCACCCATTCCAGTCCATTTTAGTTCGCTGATTCCTAGAATGTCGACGTTCACCCTTGCCATCTCTTGTTTGACCACTTCCAATTTGCCTTGATTCATGGACCTGACATTCCAGGTTCCTATGCAATATTGTTCTTTACAGCATCGGATCTTGCTTCTATCACCAGTCACATGCACAACTGGGTATTGTTTTTGCTTTGGCTCCATCCCTTCATTCTTTCTGGAGTTATTTCTCCACTGATCTCCAGTAGCATATTGGGCACCTAACGACCTGGGGAGATTCTCTTTTGATATCCTATCATTTTGCCTTTTCATACTGTTCATGGGGTTCTCAAGGCAAGAATACTGAAGTGGCTTGCCATTCCCTTCTCCAGTGGACCACATTCTGTCATTTATTGTGTACTCATAAACCAAGGTTTTACATTATTAAAAGGAGTATACTCAAATTACATGTAACAGTGATATTCTTAACAATCCTCCTTATCTCTAACAAGCTCAGTCTACTACTTGGCTTTGTTTATGTTGGTTTTGTTGCCAAATCATGTCCAAGTCTTGTGACCATATGGACTGTAAGGGATCTGCCTGGCTTCTCTGTCCGTGGCATTTTCTAGGCAATAATACTGGAGAGGGTTGTCATTTCCTTTTCCAGTGCTATGGCTGCATGGGCTGGGAAATGAATGAATCCTTAAAATGCTTGTGATAAATCTTCATATGTTTTATGTAATTTTCTTAGAAAGCAGATGTCATTTTTCAGAGTTGAGAAAATCTTTTTTTTTCTCATTTGAAAACTGAACCTTTTTTAATTGACAAGGTGATGGTGATTCTTTATTGGCATTCTTTCTTTGGCAGAATACACACGCACATGCACGCACACACACACACACACACACACACTTGATAAGAAGAACCTAAATCATGAACAACTCTGCAAAATTTGTGAATAAGAGAGGTCCAGTTTCCAAGGAATTGAGGATTTCATTCTCTAGATAAGGCTGAATCTTGACAATCAAGGTGATGTATTATAGTGGAAGCTTTAGGATATTAAAAATTGAACCAAAACTTATGTGTCCATCTTCCTCAAATGGCTTAGGGCACCTTTCATAGAGATAACATGATGTCAGAAATAAAGATGGAGCTCTCTGGTGGACAAGGGCTTGTGGGCCCAGACCTCGTTTCATGGGATGATGTTTAATCCTGACTGTCAGCAGGCAGACTTGGGTTGTCAGCCCCTTCAGGGTTTCTTTAGCTACAGAGCATTGTCTGGGCCCTAGGCACAATTTTCCAGAAGCAACTCATATCCAGTGACTAGCTGCAGGGTGACATAAAACCTTGAGGGTGACATAAAACCTTGACCGTTTCAGCTCAGTGCTAGATATCTCTGAAGAACTGTTCTAATTCCAGAACTCCTTGTGATGTTGGCAGAGGCTTTGTAGGGTTTGCATTCCGAAGCTGAATTCCCTCTGGCCCTTTCTACTTCGCCTCTTTCCCTTCCAGTGGTATTAATTCCTGAAAACTTCCTCTCAGCCTCTGCTCCCTGAGACCCTAACCTGCAATAAGCACAATACAAACTTGTTGCCTTTCTGGGTTTCCATATCTCTATTTGCTCCTTTCATTGTTTGTTTTGTGTCTAATGGCTTCTGTTAGATAATACCTTAATTCTCAGGGTCTGTTTTGCCTGAAGATATCTGTCCTTCTCTTTGAATCATCTAGTAAACCCTGTGTTCTAAGGCCAGGCATTCTTTGGTTCTACAGAGCTATTATCAAAAACTGCATGCAGTAGGATCTGTGTGTATTTGCTACTGATGGAAACGTTATCCACAAAGTTACTTAACCCACTTTTTAAAGAGAGGGACTTAACTGCACTTATTTAAAGGGTAAATTTTTATGTACCAAGGAGAGTCAAAAATTAACGAGATAAGCATTCAGCTGGATGACCTAGGAAAATAACAAAGGTCCCATAGAAACAATAAATAAGTAAATAAGAGCAAAAATTAATGAAATAGAGCAGAGGTCAGCAAACTGTAGCCTTTAGCCCTGTTGGCTATTTTGTAAATAAAGTTTTATTAAAACACATTTATGTCAGTTCATTCAGTATTGACCATGCCACTTTCATGCCACAATGTAAGGGTTGAGCTGTTATGGTAGCCATGTGATCTCTATAAAACACAGTTAAAAATATTTACTAGATGGCCTTGACAGAAAGAGAAAACAACCAATTCAGAGACATGAAAACATAAAAGTTTAATCTCAGGAAAGACTTATAAATAGACAAAATTTTGGTGAGATTAAGAAAATTACAGAAGGGATAAATAATCATTATTAGAAATAATAGAAGGGGCATAATCTAACATAGTAAGAGAAAATTATAAAGAAATGTTTATTGTTACATTTGAAAACTTGGCAGCAGTGGTCAAATTCCTAGAAAGCTATAACTAAAATTACTAAAATGTAAGACATATGAATTATCTTGATAACCATATAAAAGTAACTAAATTAGTAGTTAAGCATTTTTAAATGTATTTTTAATTGGAGGATAATTGTTTTACAATATTTTGTTGGTTCCTGTCATACATAAAGATGAATCAACCATAGGTATACATATATCCCCTTCCTCTTGAACTTCCCTCCCACCTCCAGCACCATCCCACAGATCACTGATTTGAACTGCCTGAGAAATACAGCAAATTCCCACTGGCTATCTCTTTTACATATGGTAAGTATATTAATGTTTCCATATTATTCTCTGCATTTGTCCCACCCTCTCCTTCCCACCTCCACTACCCATGTCCATAAGTGTGTTCTCTATGAGATTCATCATTACCACATAGAGTATATATATGTGTGTTAATATATGATATTTGATTTTCTCTTTCTGACTTCTGTGTAATAGGCTCTAGGTTCATCTACCTCATTAGAGTTGACTCAAATGTGTTCCTTTTTATGGCTGAGGAATATTTCATTGTATATATGTCACTGCTTCTTTATCCACTCATCTCTTGATGGACATCTAGGTCACTTAGCCATTGTAAATAGTGCTGCAATGAACATTGGAGTACATATGTCTTTTTCAATTATGGTTTTCTCAGAGTATATGCCCAGTAGTGGGATTGTTGGGTCATATGGTGCTTTCCTAGTTTTTAAGGAATCTCTATACCGTCCTCCATGGTGGCTGCATCAATTTACATTCCCACCAACGTTGCAAGAGGGTTCCTTTTTCTCCACACCCTCCCCAGCATTTTTTGCTTGTAGACCTTTTGCTGATGGCCATTCTGAGTGGTGTGAGGTGATATCTCGTTGTAGTTTTGACTTATCTTTCTCTAACAATGAGCAATGTTGAGAATTTTTCATGTGTTTTTAGCCGTCTGTATGTCTTCTTTGGAGAAATATCTGTTTGGGGCTTCTGCCCACTGTTTGATTGGGTTGTTTGTTTTTCTGGTACTGAGTTGCGTTTTCCCAACTAGAAAACATTAGGTCCACTTTTTTTTCACAGGCAAGTTCTTATAACACCTAAGAAACAAAAAGAAGTTGGTACTATACAAATTACTCCAGAGAGGAGAAAGATAGAAAACACTTCCTGTTTATCTTAGGTGACTTAAATAACTATTTTCAAATGTAGATAAGAGTACAAGAAAGGAAATAATAGGTAAGTCTCACTTAGATGAATATAAAAATTTGATAAAATGATAGTTAAAAACCCCTCAAGTCATGTATACAAAAACTCATGAAATAGAACTCATTAGGAAATTAATTACTGGTCATCATATTAATACATGACCAGAGAAACTCATGGGATCACCTCAGTAGATGAATGTAATGGTTATTTTACATGCTAATTTGAGTGGGCCATGGAGTGTCCAGATATTTGATCAAACATTATTCTGGGTGTTTTTGTAAGGAGTTAACATTTAAATCAGTAGGCTAAATAAAGAGAATTGTTCTTCATAATTCTGTGGGCTTCATCCAATATGTTGAAGGCGTGAATAAGACAAAAGACTGACTTTCCCCTGACAAGAATTGCCTGCCTGGTGACCTTCAAACTGAGACATAGACTTTTCCTGCTAATACAGCAATCTGTCAGCCTTCAGACTCAGACTTGAACTGGGGCATCAACTGCATATTTTAGACTTGCCAGCCCCCATAAGTGACTGAACCAGTTGTTATTCCCACCTAATTTAGTCTTCATTAATAAAAATGTCAAAAAATTTTTTTGTAAAGCTCGACGAGTTGATAGTAAAATTTACATGAAAAAACAAATGACTAAGAAATGCTAGGACAACTGAAGGGCAACTTGGTACAACTTGCTTCCTAAGATACTTAAAGTTATCATCAAGTTCTAGTAATTAAGGTGGTACAATATTTGTACAGGGCTAGAAAGAAACCAGGCTCCCCAGGTGGTGCTAGTGGTTAAGAACCCACCTGCCAGTGAAGGAGATGTAAAGAGACATGGGCTCAATCCCTGGGTCAGGAAAATCCCTTGGAGGAGGGCATGGCAGTCCACTCTAGTATTCTTGCCTGGAGAGTCCCCTGGACAGAGGAGCCTAGTAGGCTGCAGTCCGTAGAGTCGCAAAGAGCTGGACATGACTGAAGCAACTTAGCAGTAGCATTAGCAGCAGAAAGAGACCAATGGAACAGATTTATATACAACAGGAGAAAAGTACAAAAATATCCATAAGAGTATTTTTCACACTAGCAAAAATCTAGAAACAGTGCAAGGGTTCATCTATCAGTAATGGATAAATAGAATTCATTGACCCAAAGGAATACTATACAGCAGTCAAAATAAACTGCATAAATATAAAACAATATGTATGCATTGCAGCAATATGATTTTATATGAAAAAGCCTAAAAATAGTAAACATTTTATCCTTTTAAATAAATTGAAAAGAGCTAAAATAAGATATACTTTCAAAAGAATACTTACATAGGTATTAAATCTGTGAAAAGGTAATGCAAGGGAAGGATGGTAAACATAAAATTCAAAAGAATGACCATCTTTGGGAAAAGTCAAAAGAATGGAATGGTAGGCAAGCAGTATTGTCAGATTTAAGTAATTTTCAAAGTCCTGACTTTTGTTTTGTTTGCTGAGTTTTAGGTTGGGGGTTATGAATGATAAATGCAAACGTATAAATAACTATTTAAAGGAAAGCAGAGCATGCAGTGCTAAAAGCTGGTTATGAACTTTTATGATGGGGCTTCCCTTGTAGCTTAGTTGGTAAAGAGACTGCCTGCAATGCAGGAGACCAGGGTTCAATTCCTGGGTCGGGAGGATGCCCTGGAGAAGGAAATGGCAACCCACTCTGGTATTCTTGCCTGGAGAATCCTATGGAAAGAGGAGCCTGGCAGGCTACAGTCTATGGAGTTGCAAGAGTCGGACACGACTGAGCAACTAAGCATACACAGAAGGATTATGATTAGTTCAATTCTGCATAACCCCAGACATACAAAAATGAAAATAAAATTCTGACTTAATAGTGGAATTCCTGGTAACATCTCACATTCCTTTTGGAACTAAATTCAAATCAAATGAAAATTTCTAAAATAGATGCTATTTTTTTTTATCATTATTGCAGTGAGTGAGTGTTACCTCCATCTTGTAGTTGTTGTTCAGTTGCTCTGTCGTGTCCAACTCTTTGCAAGCCCGTGGAATGCAGGATGCCAGGCTTCCCTGTCTTTCACTGTCTCCCAGAGTTTGCTCAAACTCATGCCCATTGAGTCGGTGATGCTATCCAACCATCTCATCGTCTGTCACCCCATTATCCCCCTGCCCTCAATCTTTCCCAGCATCAGAGTCTTTCCCATGAGTCAGCTCTTCCCATGAGGTGGCCAAAGCATTAGAGTGCAGGTTCAGCATCAGTCCTTCCAATGAATATTCAGGAATTATTTCCTTTAGGATGGACTGGTTTGACCTCCTTGCTTTTCAAGGGACTCTTGAAAGTCTTTTCCAACACCACAGTTTGAAAGCATCAATTCTTCAGCGCTCAGCTTTCTTTATGGTCCAACTCTCACACCCATATGTGACTACTGGAAAAAATAGAGCTTTGACGATATGGACCTTTGTCGGCAAAGTAATGTCTTTTCATTTTACTACATTGTCTAGATTTGTCATAGCTTTCTTTCTGAGGAACAAACGTCTTTAATTTCATGGTTGCAGTTACCATCCACAGTAATTTTGAAGCCTGAAAAAATGAAGTCTGTCACTGTTTCCATTGTTTCCAGATCTATTTGCCATGAAGTGATGCAACTGGATGCCATGATGTTTGTTTTTTGAATGTTGAGTTTTAAGCCAGCTTTTTCACTCTCCTCTCTCACCTTCAAGAGGCTCTTTAGTTCCTCTTTGCTTTCTGCCATTGAGGTGGTGTCATCTGCATATCTGAGGTTGTTGATATTTCTCCTGGCAATCTTGATTCCAGCTTGAGCTTCATCCAGCCCAGCATTTCACATGATGTGCTCTGATTATAATTAAATAAGCAGGGTGACATATACACCCTTAACATCCTCCTTTCCCAATTTGGAACCAGTCCATTGTTCCATGTCCAGTGGTAACTATTGCTTCTTGACCTGCATGCAGGTTTCTCAGGAGGCAGGTAAGGTGGTCTGGCATTCGCACCTCTTTAAGAATTTTCCAGTTTGTTGTAATCTACACAAAGGCTTTAGCATAGTCAATAAAGCAGAAGTTTTCTGGAACAAGGGAGTTTTCTGGAACTCCCTTGCTTTTTCTTTGATCGAGCAGATGTTGGCAGTTTGCTCTCTGGTTCCTCTGCCTTTTCTAAATCCAGCTTGTATGTCTGGAAGTTCTCAGTTCACATACTGCTGAAGCCTAGCTTGAAGGATTTTGAGTATTACCTTGCTAGCCTGTGAGATAAGTGTTATTGTGCAGTAGTTTGGACATTCTTTGGCATTCCCCGTCTTTGGGATTGGAATGAAAACTTACCTCTTCCAGTCCTGTGGCCACTGCTGAGTTTTCCAAATATGCTGGCATATGGAGTACAGCACTTTAACAGCATCACCTTTTAGAACTTGAAATAGCTCAGTTGAAATTTCATCACCTCCACTAGCTTTGTTCATAGTGATGCTTCCTGAGGCCTTCTTGACTTCACACTCCAGGATGTCTGGCTCTAGGTGAGTGATTACACCTTTGTGGTTATCTGGGTCATTGAGATCTTTTTTGTATAGTTCTTCTGTGTATTCTTGCCACCTCTTCTTAATATCTTCTGCTTTTGTTAGGTACGTATCATTTATGTCCTTTATTGTGTCCATCTTTTGCATGAAATATTCTCTTGGTATCTAATTTTCTTAAAGAGATCTCTAATCTTTCCCATTTTTTATTGTCTTCCTCTATTCTTCTTTGCATTGTTCACTTAAGGCTTTTTTATCTCACCTTGCTATTCTTTGAAACTGCATAACTCTATCTAAAACATCATTTAATTAGAATATTCTGTAGTTTTAAATCCTAGATGCCGCATATTGATGGTGGGCAAAAACATCATTCTAACAAAATGCACCTCAATAGGAAACGATAATGAATCTCTATTTGATACATTTTCTTCACTTGGATTCTAGGTTACTACACTCCCATAATATTTGTTCACATTTTTACTCTTCTTCACATTCCCTTTATGATCTCTTCTGTTCTCCTCAACCTGAGAGAATTGGTTGAAATGCTCCATGATTCAGTCCTTGGTTCTTTGTGTTGTTGTTTTTTCTTTAATCAACTTTGATTGGAGTATAGTTGCTTTACAGTGTTAGTTTCTACTGAACAGCAAAGTGAGTTAGCTGTACTTAATACATATATCCCCTCTTTTTTGAATTTTCTTCCAGTTTCGGTCACCAAAGAGCACTGATTAGCGTTCCATGAGCTATACAGTAGGTTCTCATTAGTTATCTATTTTACATATAATATCCATATTGTGTGTATGTCAAGTGTAGTGCCAGTTCATCCCATGCTCACCTTTTTGTTCTCTACATCTTTGCCCCTGTTTTTCTTTTGTAAATAAAACCATCTATATTATTTTTCTAGATTCCACATATATGCATTAACATATTTGTTTTTCTCTTTCTGACTTACTTCACTGTATATAACAACATCTAGGTTCACCCACCTCCCTGGAAGTGACTCAACTTTTTCCCTTTTTTGCTGAGTAATATTCCATTGTACTTATGTTCCATGTCTTCTTTATCTACTCCCCTTTTGGCGGACACTTAGGCTGTTTCCAGGTCCTGGCTGTTGTACACAGTGCTCCAGTGAACACTGGAGTGCGTGCATTGTTTTGAATGATGGTTTTCTCTGGGTAAATGTGCAGTTATGGCATTGCTGAGTCATATGGTAGTTCTATTTTTAGTTTTTTAAGTAACCTCCATACTGCTATCAGTAGTGGCTGTATCAATTTACAGTTCCACCAACAGTGCAGGTGGGTTCTCTTTTCTCGAAATCCTCTCCAGAATTTATTGCCTGTAGATTTTTTGATAATGGCTATTTTGACTGGTGTGATGTGATACCTCATTAAAATTTTCATTTGCATTTCTCTAATAATTAGTAATGTTGAGCATCTTTTCATGTGCCTTTTGGCCATCTGTATGTCTTCTTTGAAGAAATGTCTATTTAGGTCTTCTAGCCATTTTTTTGATTTTTTTTTTTTTTTAAATACTGAGTTGCATGAGCTCTTTATATATTTTGGATGTTGATCATTGGTTAGTTGCTTCATTTGCAAGTATTTTCTTCTATTCTGAGGGTTGTCTTTTTATTTGTTTATAGTTTCTTTTGCTGTGTAAAAATATTTAAATTGAATTAGCTCCCATGTGTTATTTTTTCTTTTTATTACTGTAGGAGGTAGTTCAGATAAGACCCTGCTGTGATTTATGTCAAAGACTGTTCTGCCTCTGTTTTCTTCTAAGTGTGTTTGGCCTTACATTCAGGTCTTTAATCAATGTTAAGTTCATTTTTGTGTATGATGTTAGGGAGTGTTCTAATTTCATTCTTTTACATATAGCTGTCCAGTTTTCCCAGCACCACTTACTGAAGAGGCTGTCTTTTCTCCACTGTGTATTCTTGCTACCTTTGTTACTGGTTAGGTAACCATAGGTGTATGTGCGTATCTCTGAGCTTTCTATCCTGTTCCATTGGTTTGTATTTGTTTTTGGGCCAGTACCATATGGGTCTTACTGTATCTTCATAGAATTGTCTGAAGTCAGTGAGCCTGATTCCTCCAGTTCCATATTTCCTTCTCACTATTCCTTTAGCTAGTCGGGTCATTGGTGTTTCCATACTAATTGTAAAATTTTTCTGTTTGAGTTCTCTGAGAAATACCATTGGTAATTTGGTAGGGATTGCATTGAATCTGCAAAATGCTTTGGGTAGAATAGTCATTTTCACATTATTGATTCTTCTCATCCACAAATGTGGTATATCTTTCTATCTTCATGTGTCATCTTTGATTTCTTTAATCAGTCTTATTTATTTATTTACATATAAACTCCAGTACTTTGGCCACCTCATGCAAAGAGCTGACTCATTGGAAAAGACTCTGATGCTGGGAGGGATTGAGGGCAGGAGGAGAAGGGGACGACAGAGAATGAGATGGCTGGATGGCATCACTGACTCGATGGACGTGGGTTTGGGTGAACTCCGGGAGTTGGTGATGGACAGGGAGGCCTGGCGTGCCGCAGCTCATGGGGTCGCAAAGAGTCGGACACGACTGAGTGACTGAACTGAACTGAACTGAGATCATTAACCTTTGGTTAGGTTTATTCCTAGGTACTTGATTATTTTTGTTGTAGGGAGAAAATGGATTGTTGCCTTAATTTTGTATCCTGTGACTTTATTAAATTCATCAGGTAGCTCTAGTGTTTTCTGGTGGCATCTTTAGAAATGTTTATGTATATTATTTCATTTGCAAGCAGTGAGAGTTTTATTTCTTTTCCAACTTGGATTCCTTTTACTCCTTTTTCATCTCTGATGAAATGATACTTTACATGGCTCAGACTTCCAAAGCTATGTTGAATAAAAGTGGTGAGAGTGAAGAACCTTGTCTTGTTATCTTAGAGGAAATGCTTTCAATTTTCCACCATTGAGAATATATTTCCATGTTGAGAATGTGGGTTTGTCATATATGGACTTTATTATGTTGAGGTATTTTAACTCTGTGACCACTTTTTGAAGAGTTTTTTTTTTTAATCATAAATGGGTGTTGAATTTTGTCAAATGCTTTTTTTCTTATCTATTGAGATGATCATGGGGTTTGAAGAGTTTGTTAATATGGTATTGTCACGTTGATTTGTGTATATTGAAGAATCCTTGCATCACGGGTATAAATCCCACTTGTTCATGGGGTATGATGCTTTTAATGTGTTTTTGGATTTGGTTTGCTAGAATTTTGATGAAGATTTCTACATCAAAATCCATCAGTGATATTGGCCCATAATTTTATTTTTTTTGTGTGTGTGATATCTTTGGTTTTGTTAGCAGAGTGCTGGTGGTCCTATAAAATAAGTCAGGGGGTGTTCCGTCCTCTGCTATTTTTTGGAAGAATTTGAGATAGATAGGTATTAGATTTTTTCTAAATGATTGATAGAATTAGCCTATGAAACCATCTAGTCCTGAACTTTTGTTTGTTGCAAGATTTTTTTTTTCTTTTGGCCTTTCTTATACCTTTAAAATTTTTTTAATGTATTTTTAAATTGAAGGATAATTGCTTTACAGAATTTTGTTGTTTTCTGTCAAACCTCAGCCATAGGTATTCATATGTCCCCTCCCTTTTGAACCTCCCTCCCATCTCCCTCCCTATCCCACCCCTCTAGGTGATACAGAGCCCCTGTTTGAGTTTCCTAAGCCATAAAGCAAATTTATTGCTTTATTAGCAATAAAGCAATTTATTTTAGCTATTTATTTTACATATGGTAATATACGTTTCCATGTTACTCTTTCCATACATCTTACCCTCTCTTCCCCCTCCCCATTTCCATAAGTCTGTTCTCTATGTCTGTTTCTCCACTGCAGCCCTGTAAGTAAATTCTTCAGTACCATTTTCCTAGATTCGGTATATGTGCATTAGAATACAATATTTATCTTTCTCTTTCTGACTTACTTCACTCTGTATAATAGGTTCTAAGTTCATCCACCTCATTAGAACTGACTCAAAGGTGTTCCTTTTTATGGCTGAGTAATATTCCATTGTGTTTATTTACCATAACTTCTTTATCCATTCATCTGTCAGTGGACATCTAAGTTGCTTCAATGTTCTAGCTATTGTAAATAGTGCTGCATTGAACAATGGGATACACGTGTCTTTTTCAATTTAGGTTTCCTCAGGGTATAAGCCTAGGAGTGGAATTGCTGGGTCATATGGTGATTTTATTCCTAGTTTTTTAAGGAATCTCCATACTGTCTCCCATAGTGGCTATATCAATTAACATTCCCACCAGCAGTGCAGGAGCATTCCCTTTTCTCCACACCCTCTCTAGCATTTACTGTTTGTAGACTTTTTGCTGATGGCCATTCTGACTGGTGTGAGATGTTATCTCATTGTAGGTTTGATTTGGAATTCTCTAATAATGAGTGATGTTGAGCATCTTCTCATGTGTTTGTTAGCCATCTGTATGTCTTCTTTGGAGAAATGTCTGTTTAGGTCTTTTTCCCACTTTTTGATTGGGTTGTTTGTTTTTCTGGTATTGAACTGTATGAGTTACTCGTATATTTTGGAAATTAATCCTTTGTCAGTTGTTTCATCTGCTATTTTGTTCTCCCATTCTGAGGGTTGTCCTTTCACCTTCCTATAGTTTGTTTGCTGTACAAAAGCTTTTGAGTTTAGTCAGGTCCCACTTGTTTACATTTGTTTTTATTTCCATTACTATAGGAGGTGGGTCATAGAGTATCTTGCTTTGATTTTCATTGAGTGTCCTGTCTCTGTTTTCCTCTAAGAGTTCTATCATTTCTGGTTTTATATTTAGGTCTTTAATCCATTTTGAGTTTATATTTGTGTATGGTGTTAGGAAGTGGTCTAATTTCTTTCTTTACATGTAGCTGTCCAGTTTTCCCAGCACCATTTATTGAAGATGCTGTCTTTGCCCTATTGTAAATTCTTGCCTGCTTTGTCAAAAATAAGTTATCCATAGGTGCATGGGTTTATTTTGGGGCTTTCTGTCTTGTTCCATTGGTCTATATTTCTGTTTTGGTGCCAGTACCATACTGTCTTGATGACTGTAGCTTTGTAGTATAATCTTAAGTCAGGAAGGTTGATTCCTTCAGCTCCATTATTCTTTCTCAAGATGGCTTTGGCTATACAGAATCTTTTATGTTTCCATCTGAACTGTGAAATTTTTTTTCTAGTTCTGTGAGAAATGCCATTGGTAATTTGATAGGAATCTAACAAATATGTTGATAGGAAAGGAAAGAAAGAAAAGAAAGAGTAGATATGCAAAGTTAAATAGAGGTAAATGAAGAAGATTTATTTACATTAAAAATTAACTGCAAGGAGAAAACAGTGGGAAAGTCAAACAAAGGAGTAAATGTAGAAAAATAAGCAATAACTTAAAAAAATTAAAATTAAAAAAAAGAAAAAAAGGAAAATGAAAGAAAAAGAAAGGAAAGCTCCACAGAAATTCAAAAGCCCTATGTAGAGGCAGAGTTTTATAACAATAAAAAATGTGATTAAAAAAAAAAAAGCTTAAATGGGTTTCATAGTGCCAGTAAAATTGACAACTACAACAGGGGGCAGGGGGAAGGAAAAAAAAAGAAAAGAAAAAAAGTAAAAGAAAAACAATCCAACTACAGAACAAGTCAAAACATAAGAATAATAAATGTTTTTCTTGAGTCACTTCTGTCAGGACCCTTTCCCTTGCTGGCATTCACAGTCCACCTCACCTCTTTAGGATGCCCTGCAACACTGTGTTGGTCTCTGGACCTGCTGTGGGGGCAGCTCAGAGTCTAATCTGGTGCTGCTCCTGTATGTTCTTGCCTCCTATGTCCACAGCTATCAGAACTAGTGCGTTTCTTTTGTGGGAGCTCTCAGTGTCCTTTCCTATATTCTGAAGAGCCCAGTTGATCGTGTGGATTTAATCTGCAGCTTGTTTAGTTGGTGGGAAGGTTTTGGGTCTTCTAGCTTAGCCGCACTGCTCCTGGGTTTCAAATATGGTTTCATTTCCACCTCTCCATGTGGGTCGTTCACTGGGGTTTACTCCTGAGGGTGCCCTGGAGGACTTGGGTCTGCCCCAGTGAGAGCCAGGTGTGGAGGTGATGCAGCTGCTTGGGTCGCAGGGTTTCTGGGAGCACCAGGTACTCAGGGAAATTGGCAGCTAGGGCTGCAGGAAATATAGTGTTCTAGAAGGGTACGGCAACCAGTATTGGCCAATACACTCCAGTATTCTTGCCCGGAGAACCCGCCTGACAGAGAAGCCTGGTAGGCCACAGTCCACAGGGTTGCAAAGAGTTGGACACAACGGAAGTGACCCTGCATGCATAGATGCAAGACTTTTTTTTTTTTTTTTCCTGTGGCAGCTCTGCCCTAGTGAGGGTTGAGCGTGAAGGTGGCACAGCTGCTTGGGTTGCAGGCACCCTGGTGACCCCAAGTGTGCAGAGACATGGACTGCCTCTGCTGCAGGAGTTATGGCCCTATCAGAGGTTTTTTTTTTTTCCTTTGAGTCCCTGGTAACTGGCGATCAGAAGGCCTCTTTGGGTAGTCTTTCTCTGTAGCTCCACCAGTTCAGGCACTTAGAGGGCTCCCTTACCTGGGTCCTTCACTGTTGTTTGGCACATAAGGCACATAGAGGGGCCTCCCTGGCTGGGGTCCTGTTCTGTAGGTTGGTGCATCAGACACTTAGAGGGGCACCCTGGGAGGGGTCCTACTCTGTAGTTTTGTGCATCAGGCGCTTGATGGGCCAACCTCTGTATTGTTCAGCTGAGGATGCTAGCCGTGTCGGGAGAGAGAGGCTATGGTGATGGCTCCACCGCATGCGTGACTCAGCAGTATTGCCTTACTTCCATGGCTGCCTGGCTTTCCTCCACAGGCATTTCCCACCACGACCTCCTCTCTCACATCCCCTAGGTCCGTCTCTCCACAGACAACAGCAGCCCTCACCCTGGGATTGCTGCACAATCCCTAAGCTCCAGCTCCCAGCTGCTGCACCTTCTAGGGGACCTGCATCCCTGCTTGGGGGTTGGTATGGCTGTGGCAAGGGCTGTCTGATTCTCATTCCATTTAGGCTACCCAGATCAGCTGTTTCATTCTCAGCCTTAAATGTTTCTCCTCTGACTCAGAAAATTGCCCCAATGTGAGGATCGGACATCTGCTTCAGTTTCCCCACCCGCTGAGGGCAGGTCCAGTCCTAGTAACACTCCTGTTTTCCCCCCTAGTTCCTTCATCCTACCGAGTTTTGTGTGGTTCTATATATTCTCTTCTGCTGGTCAGGTACTCCTGTCCGCTCTCAGCTGGTGTTCTGCATACACTTCTGTGTCTGAAGGTGTATTCCTGATGTATCTGTGGAGAGAGATGTACTCAACGTCCACCTACTCCTCCATCTTGTTCTCTCTATTGGAAGATTTTTGATCATAGTTTCAATTTCATTACTTGTGATTGGTGTGTTTATGTTTTTGATTTCTTCCTGGTTCAGTCTTCAAGTGTACTTTCCTACAAATTTGTCCATTTTTTCCAGGTTGTCCATTTTATTGGTGTCTACATGCTTGCGGTAGTCTCTTATGATCCTTTATATTTCTATGATGTCAGTTGTAACTTCTCTTTTTTCATTTCTTGTTTTGTTTTGAAACTTCTCCCGAATTTTCCTGATGAGTCTAGCTAAAAGTTTATCAATTTTGTTTATCTCTTCAAAGAACCAACTTATATTTTTGTTAATTTTTGCAATTATTTTCTTCATCTGTATTTCATTTAATCTGATGTGACCTTTATGATGCATTTTCTTCTAATGACTTTGAGATTTCTGTTCTTTCTATAGTTGCTTTAAGTGTAAGGTTAAATTGATGTTTGAGATTTTTCTTGTTTCTTGAGGTGGATTGTATTGTTCTAAACTTCCCTCTTAGATCTGCTTTTGCTGCATCCCATAGGTTTTGGGTCATTGTGTTTTCATTGTCATTTGTTTTTTGATATCCTCTTCGATTTCTTCAGTGACCCATTGATTATTTAGTAACATTTTGTTTAGCCTCCATGGGTTTTCCTCCTGTAATTGATTTCCAATCTCATAACATTTTCATTGGCAAAGATGCTTGATTGGATTTCAGTTTTCTTAAATTTACCAAGGCTTGATTTTTGACCCAAGACGTGGTTTACCCTGAAGAATGTTGCATGCGCACTTGAAAAAAGTGTGTTCTGCTTTTGAATGGAATGTCCCATAAGTATCTGTTAAATTTGTCTGGTCTAATGTGTAATTTCTGGCTTGTGTTTCCTTATTAATTTTGTCTGAATGTTTTTTTGGTGAAAAAAGTGCCCACATTTCTACTTTTATGGCTATTTGTATTAGCCATTATGTATTGAGGTCCTCCTACATTGGGTGAATAAATATTTATAATGTTTTATCTTCTTGGATTGGTCCCTTGTTCATTATGTAGTGTCCTTCCTTGTCTCTTTTTAACAGTGTTTATTTTAAAGCCTGTTTTATCTGATATTAGTATTTCTGCTTCATCTTTGTTTTGATTTCCATTTGCATGGAATATCTTTTTCTGTCACCCCCCCCTTTCAGTCTCCATGTGTCCTAGATCTTAAATGGGTCTCTTGTAGACAGCATATATATGGGTCTTGTTTTTGTATACATTCAGGCAGTCTGTCTTTTGGTTGGAGAATTTAATCCATTTAATTTAATTATTGATATGTATGTTCCTATTATCATTTTATTACTTGTTTTGTGTGTGTGTGTGTGTGTTTTTTTTGGTAAGTCTTCTTTCTTCTCTTGTTTTTCCACCTAGAAAATTTTCCTTAGCAATTGTTACAAAGCTGATATGATGGTGCTGAATTCTCTTAGCCTTTACTTCTCTGTAAAGCTTTTGATTGCTTCATTGAATCTGAATGAGATCTTTGCTGGATAAAGTAATCTTGGTTGTAGGTTTATTCCTTGATTCTTATGTGTATATACCCTCTTAACGTTTTTCTTCTAAATGTTGTTGTTCAGTCACTAACTTGTGTCTGACTCTTTGCTACTTCAAGGACTGCAGCATGCCATGCTTCCTTGTCCTTCACCATCTCCTGGAGATTGTTCAACCTCATGTCCAGTGTGTCATGATGCCATCCAACCGTCTCATCATCTTTTGCCCCCTTCTCCTCCAGCCTTCAATTTTTCCAGTGAGTTAGCACTTTGCATCGGAGAAGGCGATGGCACCGCACTCCAGTACTCTTGCCTGGAAAATCCCATGGATGGAGGGGCCTGGTAGGCTGCAGTCCATGGGGTCGCTAGGAGTCGGACACGACTGAGCGACTTCACTTTCACTTTTCACTTTCATGCATTGGAGAAGGAAATGGCAACCCACTCCAGTGTTCTTGCCTGGAGAATCCCAGGGACGGGGGAGCCTGGTGGGCTGCCATCTATGGGGTCGCACAGAGTCGGACATGAGTGAAGCGACTTAGCAGCAGCAGCAGCAGCAGCACTTTGCATCGGGTGGTCAAAGTATTGGAGCTTCAGCTTCAGGATCAGTCCTCCCAATGGATATTCACGGTTGATTTCCTTTAGAATTGCTTTAAATAGAATGTGTATTTTGGTGACTTTAAATTTTATTGCCCATAACCCAGACCCCTCTTCCAAAGTCCAGATTTATGTTTGAAGCTCTCTACCTAGTATCATTACTTGCTTGTTCAAAAGACATCTCAAAGGAAAGATGTTAAAAACTGATTTCCTGGTCTTTTCTATAGAATCTCCTCCACCTTCAGCTTTCTCCATCTAATTCATGGACATCTCCATCTTTCTAATTCTCAGATGCCAAACTTTGGAGTCATCCTAGACTTTTTTGTTTTTCCGGTACCCTACATGATTTCCATTAGTAAAGTAGATTAGTTCTGACTTCAAAATATTAACATCACCATCTGGATCAATGGCTTAGCTGCCCAGACTGACCTCCCTACTCCTCATTGTTCTCCTAAAATCTGTTCTCAACAAAGAAGTTTAAATGATCCTTTGGAAAGATCATGTCACTCTTCTCCTCAGCCCCCTGCCGTGGATTCTCTTTTCACACAGGCTGAAAATCAAACTTCTTGGAAAGCTTACAAGGCCCTGCAGAATCTGAGTCCTCCCACTGGTCACTTCTTTTCTCTCTGTCATACACACCTACTTGATATTCCTTAAGTCCTCTGCTGCTGCTGCTTAGTCGCGTCAGTTGTATCCGACTCTGCGCGACTTCATAGACGGCAGCCCACCAGGCTCCCCCGTCCCTGGGAGTCTCCAGGCAGGAACACTGGAGTGGGCTGCCATTTCCTTCTCCAATGCATGAAAGTGAAAAGTGAAAGTGAAGTGGCTCAGTCGTGTCCGACTGTTCGGGACCCAATGGACTGTAGCCCATCAGGCTCCTCCGTCCATGGGATTTTCCAGGCAAGAGTACTGGAGTGGGGTGCCTTTTTCTTCTCCATAAGTCCTCTAGGTTATGGCTAACCCTAGCTGCTCCCCACAATGTAGGCTTGGCTCTTTCCCCAGATGTAAGCATGGATGGCACCTGCAATGTCTTCAAGTCTTTACACAAATTTTCTTCTAGAGCCAGCTTTTACCAGTTCATGAGAGCCAATCATTAAATATTCAGAAATTTTACAAGCCAGTTTCAAACCTTTGGTAGCTTGACATTGACCATAGTGGGAGTATTTATCCTGTGGAAATAAGGCCTAACTTGATCACACTTTTAAAATTTGCAATTTTTATATTGTTCTTCTTTAAATCCTTACTTGCCTTATCCTACTCTACTTTTTCTTTTTCTCTTTCTAATGGCACATGCCACTTAATATCTTACATGTATGTCTATGTATCATATTTTATATGTGCATGCATGCTCAGGTCCTCAGTCATGTTCAACTCTGTGCAGCCCCATGGACTGTAGCCTGCCAGGCTCCTCTGTCCATGGAATTTTCAAGGCAAGAATAATGCAGTGGGTTGCCATTTCCTCCTCTAGGTGATCGTCCTGACCTAGAAAGATCAAACCCTCATAGTTGTGTCTCCTGCATTAGCAGCAAGTTCTTTACCATTGTGCCATCTGGGAATCCCCTTATATACACACACACATATACATTTATGTGTGTGTGTATAGAATTATACCTACTTAAATAATTATATTTATCTAGCTACAAATAATAAAATGGTAAAATAAGCATATCAAGTTAATATGCTTTGTGTTGAGATAGTAGAGTCTTCAAGATCAGAAAAATAAATGATTTTTGTATATATTAAGCATTATATTCATATATTTAAAAAATAATAGTTTCTATAAATCAGGAGTTTTATACAAAAATATATCAAACCAAAAAGATGAATCTCTATAAATATACCTTACTCTTGGAGAAGGAAATGGCAACCCACTCCAGTATTCTTGCCTGGAGAATCCCAGGGATGGGGGAGCCTGGTGGGATGCCGTCTATGGGGTCACACAGAGTCGGACACGACTGAAGTGACTTAGCAGTAGCAGCAGCATACCTTACTCTTGTTTCCAGGCACTTTGAAATTCAATACCTAACATGCTTTCCAAGAACCTTGAATATGTTTCTCAGAAAGTGTTTAACTTTTCTAAAAGTACAGAAGCTCCCCCAAATTGTTTATTTTGCTTATTACGATGTCTGTGTGGAAATACTACTGACTAATAGAGTAAACTTTGCTGTAGGAAGGGATTCATGCAAATCAGATTGCATATCAGAAATACAGTTGAAATGTTTTGTGATGAAGATACTAAAGCAGTGAACTCTCCCCATAAATCTGACATTGACAACCGATAATCAGTAACTGGCCTCTATTCAGAAAGTCTTATATTTACAGTATTCTGTGACTTTTCAGTTCTTTTGCAGATTAGCCAGTCATTTCTGCCAGCATTAATATGGACCATTTTCAAAATTCTATGTATTCATTGTTCTAAAGTCCATCACAGAATCTTGAAGGAACCTGTTAGTCTGAAGTCTGTGATATTTCTTGACTTAATTTAATACCCCAGGATTACTAGAGGCCCTCTGTAGCCCCTCTTTCCTCTGAATCTAAAGGCATCCAGTCTAGCTCAGGATGGGAAAGAGTTTGCTAGTACCCAGGGGTAGGATCAGCAAAAATTGGGAGGTTATGATTTTAAGTTTGATAAATATAACAACAAAAGTTGCCTGCCAGTTACATGTTGGGGTCATGTTTGGAGTCTTTTTTTATAAAATCAGTTCACAATATATTCTGCTATAGATAAGTGAAAATACACCTATGACAGCTTGAAAAACTAGGGGTGTTTTCCTACCATATGACATGAATGTCAATGGTAAGCTGCTCAAGGTCGATGCAGACACTCAGTAGCAAGTGTCAGGGATCTAGGCTCTTCCTTCATTCTTTGTGCATTGCTGTGCTTAGCATGTTGTCTTCACCCTCATGCTTGTCATTTCTTGTTTACAACACAGTCTGTGTAACAACAAGCTTGTCCACAGTCCACGTGAGGGAAAAGGAAAAGACCAAAAATCTGTGCCAGCCATGTCTGTTCCTTTATTTTTCTTTTACGTTAAAGAAATGATAAGAAAAACAATAAATTGACAAAAGAAAGCTTGGGAAATAATTGCAGTATAAATGAAGATAAGTAATAGGTAAAAAGCTCTTTACAGATAAACTTTAATGACTAAAGAAAAACATCAAAGTAACAGGAAAATGAACACATGCTGTCAGTTCAGTCCAGTCGCCCAGTCATGTCTGATTCTTATCGACCCCGTGGACTGCAGCACGCCAGGCCTCCCTGTCCATTACCAACTCCTGGAGTTTACTCAAACTCATCTCCATTGAGTCGGTGATGCCATCCAACCATCTCATCCTCTGTTGTCCCCTTCTCCTCCTGCCCTCAGTCTTTCCCAGCATCAGGGTCTTTTGAAATGAGTCAGCTTTGCGGATCAGGTGGCCAAAGTATTGGAGTTTCAGCTTCAACATCAGTCCTTCCAATGAACACTCAGGACTGATCTCCTTTAGGATGGACTGGTTGGATCTCCTTGCAGTCCAAGAGACTCTCAAGAGTCTTCTCCAACACCACACTTCGAAAGCATCAATTCTTCAGCACTCAGCTTTCTTTATAGTCCAACTCTCACATCCATAATGACTACTGGAAAAACCAAAGCCTTGACTAGACGGACCTTTGTTAGCAAGGTAATGTCTCTGCTTTTTAATATGCTCTCTAGATTGGTCATAACTTTTCTTCCAAAGAGCAAACATCTTTTAATTTTATGGCTGCAGTAACCACTTGCAGTGATTCTGGAGCCCCAAAAAACAGTCTGCCACTGTTTCCACTGTTTCCCCATCTATTTGAGAGAAGGCATTAGAAGGCAGACAGACTGAAACCCAAATCACAGAAAACTAACCAGTCTAATCACATGGACCACAGCCTTGTCTAACTCAGTGAACACATGCTATAGATACCTTATAAATGAAATATAAATAGTTCTTTATTATGTAAAAAGAAATCAATCTTTTCCAGAATAAAAGAATTAAGATCTAATCATATACCATTCTTTAACTTTCGCACTGACAAATATCAAAAAGTTTAAAAAAAGTAGGAAGGGTGTGACAAGCAGTACTCTCACATATTGTTTATAGTACTAATAATATCAATTGGTACAATTTTTTGTTAGGGCAATTAGCCAATGTCTACAAATGTTAAATATGGATATGTCATGACCCAGAATTTTTACCAAGAATTTATACTGTTTACATAATTCCATGTGTGTACAAAGAAATGAATATAAAAATAAGGTGGAGAGACATAGCAGCTGGTGCATTAGATGAGTGTGGTGATATTCCTTAAGGTGGTCCCACAGCAAGGACTTGAAAATACCCGGCTGAAACTAATGCCAATAGGCAAGCTTTCCAAGTAGCTATCAAATGAGTCTGTGTTGTTCAGTCGCTCAGTCGTGTCTGACTCCTTGTGACAACTCCATAGACTGCAGCACACCGGGCTTCCCTGTCCTACACTATCTCCTGGAGTTTGCTCAAGTTCATGTCCGTTGAGTCAGTGATGCCATCCAGCCATCTCATCCTCTGTCGCCCGTTCTTCATCTGCAGGCAATCATTCCTAGCACCAGGGTCTTTTCCAGTGAGTCATCTCTTCACATCAGGTGGCCAAATATTGGAACTTCAGGATCAAGATCAGTCATTCCAATAAATATTCAGGATTGATTTATTTAGGATTTACCGGTTTGATCTTCTTGCTTTCCAAGGGATTCTCAAGAGTCTTCTCCAGCATGACAGTTGGAAAGCATCAGTTCTTTGGCGCTCAGCTTTCTTTATGGTCCAGCTCTCACATCCATACATGACCACTGGAAGACCTTTGACTATACAGGACTTGGTTGGCAAAGTGATGTCTCTGTTTTTTAATACATTGTTTAGGTTTGTCATAGCTTTTCTTCCAAGGAACAAGTATCATTTAATTTCATGGCTGCAGGCACCACCTGTAGTGATTTTGGAGCCCCAAAAATAGTTTGTCACTATTTCCATTTTTTTCCCCTTCTATTTGCCATAGTGTGACAGGACTGGATGCCATGATCTTAGTTTTTGAATGTTCAGTTTTAAGGCAACATTTTCACTCTCCTCTTTCACCTTCATCAAGAGGCTATTTAGTTTCTCTTCACTTTCTGCCATTAGGATGGTGACATCTGCATATCTGAGTTGTTGATATTTCTCCCAGCAATCTTGATTCTAGCTTGAACTTCATCAAGCCCAGCATCTTGTGTGATGCACTCTACATATATGTATGCAGGTCAAGAAGCAACAGTTAGAACTGGACATGGAGCAACACACTGGTTACAAATTGGGAAAGGAGTACGTCAAGGCTGTATATTGTCATCCTGCTTATTTAACTTATATGCAGAGTACATCCTGCAAAATGCTGGGCTGGATGAAGCGCAAGCTGGGATCAAGATCGCTGGGAGAAATATCAATAACCTCAGATATGCAGATGATACCACTCTTATGACAGAAAGTGAAGAGGAGCTAAAGAGCCTCTTGATGAAAGTGAAAGAGGAGAGTGAAAAAGTTGGCTTAAAGCTCAACATTCAGAAAACTAAGATCATGGCATCCATCACTTATGGCAAATGGATGGGGAAACAATGGAAACAGTGAGAGACTTTATTTTGGGGGGCTCCAAAATCGCTGCATATGGTGATTGCAGCCAGGAAATTAAAAGACACTTGCTCCTTGGGAGAAAAGTTATGACCAACATGGACAGCATATTAAAAAGCAGAGATGTTACTTTGCCAACAAAGGTCCATCTAGTCAAAACTATGGTTTTACCAGTAGTCATGTATGGATGTAAGAGTTGGACTATAAAGAAATTTGAGTGCTGAAGAATTGATGCCTTTGAACTGTGGTGTTGGGAAAGACTCTTGAGAGTCCATTGGACAGCAAGAAGATCAAACTAGTCAATCCTAAAGGAAATCAGTACTGAATATTCACTGGAATGTTCACTGAAAGGACTGATGCTGAAGCTGAAACTCCAATACTTTGGCCACCTGATGTGAGGAACTAACTCACTGGAAAAGACCCTGATGCTAGAAAAGATTGAAAGCGGAAGGAGAAGGGGACGACAGAGGAAGGGCTGGTTGGATGGCATCACCGACTCAATGCACATAAGATTGGACAGGCTCTGGAAGTTGGTGATGGACAGAGAAGCCTGGCGTGCAGCAGTTCATGGGGTGGCAAAGAGCTGGACATGACTGAGCAACTGAACAGAACTGAACTCTGCATGTAAGTTAAATAAGCAGGGTGACAATATACAGCCTTGATGTACTCTTTTTCCCATTTTGGAAACAGTCTATTGTTCCATGTCCAGTGCTAACTGTTGCTTCTTGACCTGCATACAGATTTCTCAGGAGGCAGGTAAGGTGGTCTGGTATTCCTGTCCCTTGAAGAATTTTCCACAGTTTGTCGTGATCTACCCCATCAAAGGCTTTAGCATAGTCAGTGAAACAGAAGTAGATGTTTTTCTGGAATTCCCTTGCTTTTTCTGTGATCCAGTGTATGTTGACAATTTGATCTTTGATTCCTCTGCCTTTTCTAAATCCAGCTTATATATCTGGAAGTTCTTGGTTCATGTAGTGTTGAAGCCTAGCTTGAAGGATTTTGAGTTTTACTTTGCTAGCATGTGAGATGAATGTAGTTCTGAGGTAGTTTCAACATTCTTTAGCATTGCTGTTTGTGGGATTGGAATGAAAATGGACCTGTTTGAGTCCTGTGGCCACTGCTGAGTTTTCCAAATTTGCTGGCATATTGACTGCAGCACTTTAGCTGCATCATCTTTTAGGATTTGAAATAGCTCAGCTGGAATTCCATCACCTCCACTAGATTTATTCATAGATGCTTCCTAAGACCCACTTGACTTTGCACTCCAAGACGTCGGGCTCTAGGTGAGTGATCACACTATCATGGTTACTTGATGGCATATTGACTGCAGCACTTTAGCTGCATCATCTTTTAGGATTTGAAATAGCTCAGCTGGAATTCCATCACCTCCACTAGCTTTGTTTGTAGTGAGGCTTCCAAAGGCTTTCTTGACTTCACACTCTAGAATGTGTGGCTCTAGGTGAGTGACCACACCATCGTGGTTGTCTGTGTCATTGAGACCTTTTTTGTACAGTTCTGTGTATTACTGCCATCTCTTCTTCATATCTTCTGCTTCTATTAGGTCAGTACCGTTTATCTTCTTTATTGTGCCTATCTTTACATGATCTGTTCTCCTGGTATCTCTAATTTTCTTGAAGAGAAGTCTCGTCTTTCCTTTTCTATTGCTTTCCTCCATTTCTTCACATTGTTTACTTAGGAAGGCTTCTTATCTCTCATTGTTAGTTTTTGGAACTCTGCATTCAGATGGGTATATCTTTCCTTTTCTCCTTTGCCTTTCACTTCTTTACTTTGCTATGTGTAAGGCCTCCTCAGAAAACCATGTTGCCTTCTTACGTTTCTTTTTCTTTTGGGATGGTTTTGATCACCACCTCCTGTACATGTTACAAACCTCTGTCCATAGTTCTTCAGGCATTCAGTCTATAAGATCTAATCCCTTGAATCTGTTTGTCACTTCCATTGTATAATCACAGATCAGTTCAGTCGCTCAGTTGAGTCAAACTCTGTGTCCCCATGGACTGTAGCACACCAGGCTTTCCTGTCCATCACCAACTCCTGCAGCTTGCTCAAACTCTTGTCCATCGAATCAGTGATGCCATCCAACCATCTCATCCTCTGTTGTCCCCTTCTGCTCCTGCCTTCAATCTTTCCCAGCATCAGGGTCTTTTCCAATGAGTCAGGTCTTCACATCAGGTGGCCAAAGGATTGGAGCTTCAGCTTCAGCATCAGTCCTTCCAATGAATATTCAGGACTTGCAATGAATATTCAGCCCAAGAAAATAAAATCTGTCACAGTTTCCATCACTTCCCCATCTATTTGCCATGAAGTGATGGGAGCAGATGCCATAATGTTAGTTTTTGAATGTTGAGGTTTCAGCCAGCTTTTCACTCTCCTGTTTTGCTTTCATCAAGAGGCTCTTTAGTACCTCCTTGCTTTCTGCTATAAGGGTGGTGTCATCTGCATATCTGAGGTTATTTCTCCAACAATCTTGATTTCAGCTTGTGTTCATCCAGCCTGGTATTTCGTATGATGTACTTTAACATCATGTAAGTTAAATAACCAGGGTGACAATATACAGCCTTGACATATCTTTTCCAAATTTGGAACCAGTGTTCCATGTCTGTTTCTAACTGTTGCTTCTTGACCTGCATACAGAATTCTCAGGAGGCAGGTGAGGTGGTCTGGTATTCCCATCTCTTGAAGAATTTCCCACAGTTTATTGTGATCCACACAGTCAAAAGCTTTGGTGTAGTCAATAAGGCAGAAGTCTATGTTTTTATGGAACTCTCTTGATTTTTCTATGATCCAGTGGATGTTGGCCATTTGATCGTTGATTCCTCTGCCTTTTCTAAATCCAGCTTGAACATTTGGAAATTGTTGGTTCATGTACTGTTAAAGCCTAGCTTGAAGAATTTTGAGCATTACTTTGCTAGTGTGTGAGATGAGTGCAATTGTGCAGTAGTTTGAACATTCTTTTGCATTGCCTTTCTTTGGGATTGGAATGAAGACTGACCTTTCCCAGTGTATAATCATAAGGGATTTGATTTAGGTCATACCTGAATGACACAGTGGTTTTCTCTACTTTCTTCANCAGGAGGCAGGTGAGGTGGTCTGGTATTCCCATCTCTTGAAGAATTTCCCACAGTTTATTGTGATCCACACAGTCAAAAGGTTTGGTGTAGTCAATAAGGCAGAAGTCTATGTTTTTATGGAACTCTCTTGATTTTTCTATGATCCAATGGATGTTGGCCATTTGATCGTTGATTCCTCTGCCTTTTCTAAATCCAGCTTGAACGTTTGGAAATTGTTGGTTCACGTACTGTTAAAGCCTAGCTTGAAAAATTTTGAGCATTACTTTGCTAGTGTGTGAGATGAGTGCAATTGTGCAGTAGTTTGAACATTCTTTGGCATTGCCTTTCTTTGGGATTGGAATGAAGACTGACCTTTCCCAGTGTATAATCATAAGGGATTTGATTTAGGTCATACCTGAATGACACAGTGGTTTTCTCTACTTTCTTCAATATAAGTCTGAATTTTGCAATATGGCACTCACAATCTAAGTCACAGTGAGTTCTATGTCTTGTTTTTGCTGACTTGATTATAACTTTGAATGCGCAGCTAAGGGTCTTCCAACTTACTTGAGCAATTCCTGACTCTTCCTTATACCTTTACAAATATTTGAGGAGGCACTGCCCCTAAATTACAAGCCAGTGTGTGCCCAGCCACCCCCAGTCCAAGCTTGCTTTCCATGTGTATTAGTTTTCTGTTGCTGCCTTAATAGCCAAAAACTTAGCTTAAAGCAACACACATTTACAATCTCAGTTTCTGTGAGTATGAAGTCTATGGACAGTTTAGCTGGACCTTGTACTTAGACTCTCACGAGGCTGTAATCAAGGTGTTGGCCAGGACTGAGTTCTCATCTGAGGGCTCAAGTAGGAAGAATGTGCTCCCCAGCTTATGGATTGTCTGCAGCCTTCAGGTCCTTGTTTCTATAGTATTTGTGGCCGCTTGCTTTACATAGCTGCAACGGAGGGTAGAGTCTGCTAGTAAGGCAAAGTCTCCTGTGATGTAACGTAACCATGGGAGTGATATTCTCAACACCCTTACCATATTCTGTTGATTGGAAGCAAGTCATGGATACCACAAACACAAAAGGGAAAGTGAGAATACTAGCACATGAGTACTTGGAGGTAGGAATCTTGAGTCATAATAAAACCTGTCCACAGCACCATGTGATGGAAAGAGTCTAGGGGGCCTGTACACCCTGCTAGGCCTTTGCCAAGGGCTTTCTGCTTTGGATGAGCCATATGCTGTTGGTGCTACTTTGAGATGATACTTGCTATAGCAAACCACTTGTATTTTTATTTATTTTTAATTGGAGGATAATTGCTTTACAATGTTCTGTTGTTTCTGCTCTGCAACAACTCAAATGAGTCATAATTATATATTCCACCTCCCTGTTGAGCTTCCCTGCCTCTGCACTCCCATCCTACTCTTCTAGATTGTTAGAGAGTGCCAGGCTGGGCTCCCTGTATGGATAACCGCTCCCCACTCATGTGTATCGTGTTACGCGTGATAGTGTATATATGTTGGTGCTATTCTCTCATTTGCCCTACCCTCTCCTTCCCCTGCTGTGTCTGCAGGTCTGTTCTTACATCTGCATCAGTTTCATCAGTTTCATCAGTGCTGTTTTTCTAGATTCCATGTGTGCTTGTTCTTAGTCGCTCAGTTGTGTCCAACTCTTTGTGACCCCAGACAAGAATGCTGGAGTGGGTTGCCATGCCCTGCTCCAGTGTGTCTTCGCAACTCAGGGATTGAACCCAGGTCTCACATTGCACGCAGATCCTTTACCGTCTGAGTTAATATACGATATTTGTTTTTCTCTTTCTGACTTGGTATAACAGGCTCTACGTTCATCCACCTCACTACAACTGACTCAGATTTGTTCCTTTTTATGGCTGGGTAATATCCGATTGTGTATATGTACCACATCATCCATCCATTCATCCGTCAATGGACATCTAGATTGCTTCCATGTCCTGGCTATTGTAAATAGTGATGTAGTGAACATCGGGATACCTGTGTCTTTTTGAATTGTGGTTTTCTCAGGGTATATGCCCGGTAGTGGGATTACTGGGTCATGTGAAAGTTTTATTTTCAGTTTATTGAGAATCTCCATACTGTTCTCCATAGAAGCTGTGTCAGTTGACATTCTCACCAACAGTGCAGGAGGGTTCCCTTTTCTCCTCATCCTCTCTAGTACTTGTAGTCTGTAGTATTTTTTGTTGTTGTTGTTTGTTTTTGATGATGACCATTCGGATGAGTATGAGTTGATACCTCACTGTAGTTTTGCTTTGCATTTCTGTAATAATGAGTGATCTTGAGCATCTTTTCATGTATTTGTTGGCCATGTGTGTCTTCTTTGGAGAAATGTCTGTTTAGGTCTTCTGCCCATTTTTTGATTGGGCTGTTTGTTTTTCTGATAATTGAGCTGTATGAGCCGCTAATCTGTTTTGGAGATTAATCCTTTGTTGGTTTCTTCATTTGCAATTATTTTCTTCCATTCTGAGGGTTATCTTTTCATCTTATTTATGGTTTCCTTTGCTGTGCAAAAGCTTTTAAGCTTAATTATATCCCATTTGTTTATTTTTATTTTTATGTCCATTACTCTAGGAAATGTGTCAAAGCGGATCCTCCTCTGATTTATGTCAAAGGGTGTACTGTCTATGTTTTCCTCTAAGAGTTTTATTGTTTATGACCTTATATTTAAGTCTTTAATCCATTTTGAGTTTGTGTATGGTGTTAGGGAATGTTCTAATTTCAGCCTTTTCCATGGAGCTGTCTAGTTTTCCCATCCCACTTATTGAATAGACTCTTTGTCCTCTTATATATTCTTACCTCCTTTGTCAAAGATAAGGTGCCCATAAGTGTATGGTTATTTTGGGGCTTTCTATCTTTTCTCTTTGGTCTATATTTCTGTTTTGGGGCCAGTAACATACTATCTTGATGATTGTATCTTTGTAGTATAGTCTGAAGTCAGGAAGGTTCATTTCTCTATTTCCATTTTTCTTTCTCAAAATTGCTGTGGCTGTTCAAAGTCTTTTGTGTTTTTATACAAGTTATGAATTTTTTTTTCTAGTTCTCTGTAAAATACCATTGGTAGTTTGATAAGGATTGCATTGAATCTGCAGATTGCTTTGGGTAAGTATAGTCATTTTCACAATATTGACTTTTCAGTCCCAGAACATGGTATGTCTCTCTGTTTGTGTGATCTTTGATTTTATTCATCACTGTCTTTTGTTTCAAACTGTATGAGTTTTCAGCATACAGGTCATTTGTCTTTCAGGCAGGTTTATTCCTAGGTATTTTATTCTTTTTGTTTCAGTGGTGAATGGGGTTATTTCCTTAGTTTCTTTTTGATTTCTCTTTGCTAGTGTATTAATTTTATATCCTGGGGCTTTACTAAGTTCATTGATTAGCTGTAGTGATTTTCTGGTGGAATCTTTAGGGTTTTCTATGTATAGTGTCATGTCACCTGCAAACAGAATTTTACTTCTTTTCCTATCCAGTTCAGTTCAGTTCAGTCACTCAGTCGTGTCCGACTCTTTGAGCTTGAAACTGGTTCAAATTAGTTTAGCCTTTCCTGAAGGCTGTTTCCCACGTGAGCACATATATTAATGATGCAGAATGGATGGAGCCTCAGCCTTCTAGGATAAAATGCTTTTATGCTGTTTAGAATTTAAAAAAAAAATAAAATAAAATGACTGCTTTTAAATTGGTAAACCAATTCCAGCCACCATAAAGTCTTAAAAAGCCAGACATCTTCTAAAAGTCTTTTATGGGCACACATGGTGAAACTGCTACACATATTATTGTTTGTGAATAAAATGTAAATTAGTGCTTTTTGTGTTCACCTGTAAGTTTTTCTTTAAAGCCAGTGATTGCATTTGAAACCTGCAATTCTCAACAAAAAGAGAAAAGTTCCGTGCTGATTGCTGGATATTTGGACCTCCCAGTGCAAACATTAACTCGAAGAGAGGCCTCTGGAATGCAATGAGGGAACAATACTGGGATGGAAGCCAAGTGCAGCAACCCTGGCGCCGGGAACCAAGGGATTTGCCTCCCGGTAATAGGAGCTGAGCGGGGCCCAGCACTTCTGTTAGACTGGAAATGACATACTGTGATCCTTGACTTAGCCAAAGGGATTTTAAATGGAGGGAAGAGCTGGCAAGACAAAATCGCCCGCACTTTTCACAGTGTTTTCTAAAACAAGCAGAGGAAATCAGGAGAAAAGACTGAAGTCTATTACATTTGATCCAGTTAAGTCAAGAGTGGAAGCTTTTTAACTGCTGTTATTATTTTTTTTTGGTACTTTCTCATCATGTCCCACCACCCAGAAAGCACAGACGTAAAGCAGAAACTTGAAACTGCTTTCATTCAAGCAGAAGGGCACCCCAACATTGCATTATTGACAGGAGGTCTGAAACACTGACAGCTGCAGAAATTGTACAGTTGAAGTTCAATCCCCCAGGGTGGGAACAATATACTGATGGTATTAATTCTGTTTGGAATTGTTAAAATAAGAAAAGGTTATGGGGCTGAGGCAGGGACCTGCCTTTTCTTCCTGCGAACAAAGAAAGATCTTGCTTCTTCCCTGGTGTCCTTGGAATGTCATTTCCAACCTTTTGAAACTGTATCTGATTATCCATGTGGCAATTAATCATAATTAAGCAGGCCTGAGGTTTGGAGAGGTACAGAGAAGGTGGCTCGGAGCCGGCATGGGTCCTGAGACACCCCTGTTGTCCTGGTTTGGGGCAATGGAGCCATGAGGAAGTGAGAACAGGTGGAAGGAGGTGAGGGCAGGGGGAGGCTGGTGGAGACCCTTTGTGGGGTGAGGGGGGGGGCGGTGGGGAGCCCCGGGCATCCTGTTATATCTTTCCCTCTCTTCAGCACTGGCAGCTCCTCACCAAGGTCCCATGCGTTGGAAGCCAGGTAACAGATTACATTTTCTAATGCCAAGCGATTTGGAGCCATGCTTACACACCAGATTTTTTCAATTTATTACAGGAAAACATTCAATCATTAGAATGCTGGCACTGGGTCTGGGGCACACGGAATTCTCCTCTGCCTGCTCCACCCCCAGCGAACATTTTAAAAGCTTAGCAAGCCCAGAATGCCGTCTTATTAAAATTTTTTATATATTTATAATTAAAATAGGGGCTGGCATTCAAATCGTTTTAACAGATGAAATCGGACACGCAAGGCTTTGGAGCCCGGGTCGGGAGAGAGACAATGGCTGCTTTAACTCCGGAGTCGGGCTCAGGTTTCTGTTTGCACATGGGCCCAATTTGTACCATTTATGATTAGGTTTAAGTAAGTTGATGTGCTATTTATTTAGGAGAATTGCCATTTCAGAGTATTACCATATTCCCTGTACACCGCATGGCTGTGTGGCGGCTGCAGTCCGGCCTGCAATGCTGTTCTTATAGCCCAGAGTGTGACCCCCGCTGGTCAGAGGCGCCCACGGCGAGGGACCCGGCTTGCCTGGTGACTCATCAGGGTGTGTGTGTGTGNCTGTGTGTCTTCTTTGGAGAAATGTCTGTTTAGGTCTTCTGCCCATTTTTTGATTGGGCTGTTTGTTTTTCTGATAATTGAGCTGTATGAGCCGCTAATCTGTTTTGGAGATTAATCCTTTGTTGGTTTCTTCATTTGCAATTATTTTCTTCCATTCTGAGGGTTATCTTTTCATCTTATTTATGGTTTCCTTTGCTGTGCAAAAGCTTTTAAGCTTAATTATATCCCATTTGTTTATTTTTATTTTTATGTCCATTACTCTAGGAAATGTGTCAAAGCGGATCCTCCTCTGATTTATGTCAAAGGGTGTACTGTCTATGTTTTCCTCTAAGAGTTTTATTGTTTATGACCTTATATTTAAGTCTTTAATCCATTTTGAGTTTGTGTATGGTGTTAGGGAATGTTCTAATTTCAGCCTTTTCCATGGAGCTGTCTAGTTTTCCCATCCCACTTATTGAATAGACTCTTTGTCCTCTTATATATTCTTACCTCCTTTGTCAAAGATAAGGTGCCCATAAGTGTATGGTTATTTTGGGGCTTTCTATCTTTTCTCTTTGGTCTATATTTCTGTTTTGGGGCCAGTAACATACTATCTTGATGATTGTATCTTTGTAGTATAGTCTGAAGTCAGGAAGGTTCATTTCTCTATTTCCATTTTTCTTTCTCAAAATTGCTGTGGCTGTTCAAAGTCTTTTGTGTTTTTATACAAGTTATGAATTTTTTTTTCTAGTTCTCTGTAAAATACCATTGGTAGTTTGATAAGGATTGCATTGAATCTGCAGATTGCTTTGGGTAAGTATAGTCATTTTCACAATATTGACTTTTCAGTCCCAGAACATGGTATGTCTCTCTGTTTGTGTGATCTTTGATTTTATTCATCACTGTCTTTTGTTTCAAACTGTATGAGTTTTCAGCATACAGGTCATTTGTCTTTCAGGCAGGTTTATTCCTAGGTATTTTATTCTTTTTGTTTCAGTGGTGAATGGGGTTATTTCCTTAGTTTCTTTTTGATTTCTCTTTGCTAGTGTATTAATTTTATATCCTGGGGCTTTACTAAGTTCATTGATTAGCTGTAGTGATTTTCTGGTGGAATCTTTAGGGTTTTCTATGTATAGTGTCATGTCACCTGCAAACAGAATTTTACTTCTTTTCCTATCCAGTTCAGTTCAGTTCAGTCACTCAGTCGTGTCCGACTCTTTGTGACCCCATGAATCGCAGCACGCCAGGCCTCCCTGTCCATCACCATCTCCCGGAGTTCACTCAGACTCACGTCCATCGAGTCTGTGATGCCATCCAGCCATCTCATCCTCGGTCATCCTCTTCTCCTCCTGCCCCTAATCCCTCCCAGCATCAGAGTCTTTTCCAATGAGTCAACTCTTCGCATGAGGTGGCCAAAGTACTGGAGTTTCAGCTTTAGCATCATTCCTTCCAAAGAAATCCCAGGGCTGATCTCCTTCAGAATGGACTGGTTGGATCTCCTTGCAGTCCAAGGGACTCTCAAGAGTCTTCTCCAACAGCACAGTTCAAAAGCATTGATTCTTCGGCGCTTTCCTTTTATTTCTTTTTCTTTGATTGCTATGCCTAGGATTTCCAAAATTATGTTTAATAATAGTGACAAGTGTGGGCACCCTTGTCTTGTTCCTGATTTTAGAGGAAGTGCTTTCAGTTTTACACCATTGAGGATAATATTTTCTGTGGGTTTGTTGTGTATGACCTGTTAAGTTGAGATAAGTTCCTTCTATGCCGATTTTCTGGAGAATTTTTATCATAAATGGGTGTTTATTTATGGTAAAAGTAAAAAAGCTTTCCCTGCATCTATTGAGATGATCATTTGTTTTTTCTGTTCATTTTGTCAATATGAAGTCACATTGATTTGTGTATATTGAAGAATCATTGCATCCCTTGGATAAATCCCAATTGATCATAGTGTATGATCTTTTTAATGTGGTGTTGGAGTTTGTTTGCTAGAATTTTTTTTGTATCTATGTTTGTTGGTAATATTGGTCTGTAATTGTTTTTTTCTGGTATCTTTGTCTGGTTTTGGTATCAGGGTGATGTTGGTCCCTTAAATAAGTTTGGGAGTTTCCCTCCGTCTGCATACTAGCCCCCTCAGAGTATCCTCAGGGCAGTCAATCCCTGTCCTTTCCCTGGTGTCTGAAGCCTGAGCCTTGTTACCCAGCCCTCACTTGACACAGTGGGCATGGAAACAAGAATTTCAGACTGGTAAGTTCTAGTTGGCACTGATCTCTGTGGTGAATTATCTCCACTTTGCCTTTCACACACCTGTCATTGCACTCCCCTCTGAGGTTTCGAAGCTCCCCCCGTCCCCACCCTTAAGGGGATTTGACACTTTTCCTCTTTCACAGTTCCCTCCTAGAGGTGCAGGTCCCATCCCACTTCATTTTTTTCCTATATATTTTGCCCAACCCTGTTATATGGACGTTAACTTGCCTTTCTGGATGTCTGGGATCTTATGACAGCACTCAGAAGGTGTTCTGTAGGAGCTGTTCCATGTGTAGATATATTTTTTGATGTATTTGTGGGGAGGAGGAGGATGTCCATGTCTTATTCTTCTGCTATCTTGGAAGTCCCCACTGTGTTCCTTTTTTATTGAGGAAGAACAAGGCTTTCCAGAAGCTCAGCTCAGTAGACTTCCTCTTATATTTTATTGGCTAGAAGTAAGCTCACGTGACTACTTCCAAACTAAGAACTGATCCAAGAGGATCAGAAACTACAGTTGTTTAGACTAAGGGAGATTTACTCCTTGGGCTGTGCTAAGAATCAAAAGTCTCTGAGATCAAGGTACCACAGGCACCATCTGAACAATCTAAACTTTCCCTCTGTCAGTAAGGAAAGGTTATTGGACTATTGCACAGACAATGGAAAGGTGCTTTCATATCCACAGTGTATCTCACTCTTCTTAAAATTAAAGCACTAGTATTAGTAAATAGCACATAAGATAAAAGTATCAAATATAGCAGTAGTTGATTGAGAACATGTTTTGGCCTCCATTTTCATGTGCTATCTAGGTTTTAGGTATGAAAGGTTCTAAATGACATTCAGACTTCCTATTAATAACTTGATTTATTAATGTGCTTCAGACCCATGGTATAAATAAATTATAACACTCAAGAACTTAATTTAGATTCTGGTATTTAGGGCCCTTTGAGGTATGTTAATTAAATCTCAATGTTCTCATTTGTAAAACAGAAATGTTATTTATTTGGGGGACGTATGCTATAATGTGGTTGTAAGGGTTAAATTCTTAGCACAGATTATGGCATTCTATAATGTGTGCTAAGTTGCTTCAGTCATGTCTGACTCTTTGTGACCCTGTGAACTGTGGGCCACCAGGCTCCTCTGTCCATGGGATTTTCCAGACAAGAATACTGGTGTGGGTTGCCATTTGTTTCTCCAAGGGATCTTTCCAACCCAGGAATCGAACCCACATCTCTTATGTCTTCTGCATTGGCAGGTAGGTTCTTTACCACCAGCGCCACCTGGGTTGGGAAGATCCCCTGGAGAAGGTAATGGCTACACACCCCAGTTTTCTTGCCTGGAGAATCCCTTGGACAGAGGAGCCTGGCAGACTACAGTCCATAGCATTGCAAAGAGTCAGACACGACTGAGCAACTAGCACTTTTGTGGCATTCTGTAAGTTACCCATGCTGCTGCTAAGTCACTTCAGTCGTGTCCGACTCTGTCTGACGCCATGGATGGCAGCCCACCAGGCTCCTCTGTCCACAGGATTCTCCAGGCAAGAACACTGGAGTGGGTTGCCACTTTCTTCTCCAAGATAAAGACTGCTGCCGCTGCCACCAAGTCACTTCAGTTGTGTCCGACTCTGTGCAACCCCATAGACGGCAGCCCACCAGGCTCCCCCGTCCCTGGAGTTCTCAAGGCAAGAACACGGGAGTGTGTTGCCACTTCCCTCTCCAATACGTGAAAGTGAAATNGTCACTTCAGTTGTGTCCGACTCTGTGCAACCCCATAGACGGCAGCCCACCAGGCTCCCCCGTCCCTGGAGTTCTCAAGGCAAGAACACGGGAGTGTGTTGCCACTTCCCTCTCCAATACGTGAAAGTGAAATCGCTCAGTCGTGTCTGAGTCCTAGCGACCCCGTGGACTGCAGCCTACCAGGCTCCTCCGTCCATGGGATTCTCCAGTCAAGATTACTGGAGTGGCTTGCCATTGCCTTCTCCAAAGTTACCTATAAATGTTTGCAATCTCAAATGTTTTGTGCCATCTCAATTACAAAGTTACCTATAAATGTTTGCAGTTGAGATTGTGCACTTATTACTATTCCTATATCCGTGACTTATTGAATTATTAAACGTGACCTCAATTTACTATTCATTGAGTAGTATAAAAAGAGGGAGAGAGGGACACAGCTATAATACATTGAGAAATTCTGGCCTCACTTTAGTTAGGTGAACATAAATAAATTTAGTTACTATCATACTAATAAATACTAAAAAGTTATTATTAAATAAACACATATTCCCAACAAATTGGGAATCTCATAGGAATCAAGGCTGCTCCAGGGGTTTTTGGAAGACTAGACAGAAGTGAGATTTTTTTTTGGATACTCTATCAAAGCAATTGCAATGTAGCTGCATTTTAAAACCTAGTATAAAACCAAACTCCTACAGACAAACAACCAACAAATTCTGAGCTATTGTCTACAGAGACATAATTTTTTTATAATTGATGTATATAGCTGATTTACAATATTGTGTGTTTCAGCTGTACAGTAGAACAATTCAGTTATACATATGTACATATGTGTGTGTGTATTATAGGAGGCTTCCCAGGTGGCGCTAGTGGTAAAGAACCTGCCTGACAATGCAGGAGATGTGAGACTCCGGTTAGATCCCTGGGTTGGGACTATCCCCTGGAGGAGAGCATGGCAACCCACTCCAGTATTCTTGCCTGGAGAATCCTATGGATCCATGTCTTATTCTTCTGCTATCTTGGAAGTCCCCACTGTGTTCCTTTTTTATTGAGGAAGAACAAGGCTTTCCAGAAGCTCAGCTCAGTAGACTTCCTCTTATATTTTATTGGCTAGAAGTAAGCTCACGTGACTACTTCCAAACTAAGAACTGATCCAAGAGGATCAGAAACTACAGTTGTTTAGACTAAGGGAGATTTACTCCTTGGGCTGTGCTAAGAATCAAAAGTCTCTGAGATCAAGGTACCACAGGCACCATCTGAACAATCTAAACTTTCCCTCTGTCAGTAAGGAAAGGTTATTGGACTATTGCACAGACAATGGAAAGGTGCTTTCATATCCACAGTGTATCTCACTCTTCTTAAAATTAAAGCACTAGTATTAGTAAATAGCACATAAGATAAAAGTATCAAATATAGCAGTAGTTGATTGAGAACATGTTTTGGCCTCCATTTTCATGTGCTATCTAGGTTTTAGGTATGAAAGGTTCTAAATGACATTCAGACTTCCTATTAATAACTTGATTTATTAATGTGCTTCAGACCCATGGTATAAATAAATTATAACACTCAAGAACTTAATTTAGATTCTGGTATTTAGGGCCCTTTGAGGTATGTTAATTAAATCTCAATGTTCTCATTTGTAAAACAGAAATGTTATTTATTTGGGGGACGTATGCTATAATGTGGTTGTAAGGGTTAAATTCTTAGCACAGATTATGGCATTCTATAATGTGTGCTAAGTTGCTTCAGTCATGTCTGACTCTTTGTGACCCTGTGAACTGTGGGCCACCAGGCTCCTCTGTCCATGGGATTTTCCAGACAAGAATACTGGTGTGGGTTGCCATTTGTTTCTCCAAGGGATCTTTCCAACCCAGGAATCGAACCCACATCTCTTATGTCTTCTGCATTGGCAGGTAGGTTCTTTACCACCAGCGCCACCTGGGTTGGGAAGATCCCCTGGAGAAGGTAATGGCTACACACCCCAGTTTTCTTGCCTGGAGAATCCCTTGGACAGAGGAGCCTGGCAGACTACAGTCCATAGCATTGCAAAGAGTCAGACACGACTGAGCAACTAGCACTTTTGTGGCATTCTGTAAGTTACCCATGCTGCTGCTAAGTCACTTCAGTCGTGTCCGACTCTGTCTGACGCCATGGATGGCAGCCCACCAGGCTCCTCTGTCCACAGGATTCTCCAGGCAAGAACACTGGAGTGGGTTGCCACTTTCTTCTCCAAGATAAAGACTGCTGCCGCTGCCACCAAGTCACTTCAGTTGTGTCCGACTCTGTGCAACCCCATAGACGGCAGCCCACCAGGCTCCCCCGTCCCTGGAGTTCTCAAGGCAAGAACACGGGAGTGTGTTGCCACTTCCCTCTCCAATACGTGAAAGTGAAATCGCTCAGTCGTGTCTGAGTCCTAGCGACCCCGTGGACTGCAGCCTACCAGGCTCCTCCGTCCATGGGATTCTCCAGTCAAGATTACTGGAGTGGCTTGCCATTGCCTTCTCCAAAGTTACCTATAAATGTTTGCAATCTCAAATGTTTTGTGCCATCTCAATTACAAAGTTACCTATAAATGTTTGCAGTTGAGATTGTGCACTTATTACTATTCCTATATCCGTGACTTATTGAATTATTAAACGTGACCTCAATTTACTATTCATTGAGTAGTATAAAAAGAGGGAGAGAGGGACACAGCTATAATACATTGAGAAATTCTGGCCTCACTTTAGTTAGGTGAACATAAATAAATTTAGTTACTATCATACTAATAAATACTAAAAAGTTATTATTAAATAAACACATATTCCCAACAAATTGGGAATCTCATAGGAATCAAGGCTGCTCCAGGGGTTTTTGGAAGACTAGACAGAAGTGAGATTTTTTTTTGGATACTCTATCAAAGCAATTGCAATGTAGCTGCATTTTAAAACCTAGTATAAAACCAAACTCCTACAGACAAACAACCAACAAATTCTGAGCTATTGTCTACAGAGACATAATTTTTTTATAATTGATGTATATAGCTGATTTACAATATTGTGTGTTTCAGCTGTACAGTAGAACAATTCAGTTATACATATGTACATATGTGTGTGTGTATTATAGGAGGCTTCCCAGGTGGCGCTAGTGGTAAAGAACCTGCCTGACAATGCAGGAGATGTGAGACTCCGGTTAGATCCCTGGGTTGGGACTATCCCCTGGAGGAGAGCATGGCAACCCACTCCAGTATTCTTGCCTGGAGAATCCTATGGACAGAGGAGCCTGGTGGGCTACAGTCCATAGGGTCACACAGAGTCCGATATCACTGAAGTGACTTAGCATGCACACACATGTACACACACACGTTTTCGGATTTTTTAAGGATTATAAATGAATTCTATTTTTATTTACATTTAGCAGTCCCCTCCCCGCTGTGTTCTGGAAAGTGAATGGCTCACACTTGGACTTCATATAGGCTCTGAATAGGAGGAGGTTGAGGGTGGTGAAACACCTCATCACATAGAAAAACATAACCCAGATCATCCCAGGTTTCATAATTTTGGTCTCCTAAAAGGACAGTTATTGCATGGTGTTTTATTATTTTTTTTAAAAAAATTATGCTAAATAGAATTCCTGACATCTATTTACTGCTTCTTGGTGTGAGGGGAGAGTGTCTGTGGTACAAACAAAGAAGACTGGTGGGATCTGTGGGGCAAGGCCTCCACTTCACAGTGACACTATTACCAGGAACTCCTGAGATGAGTTGAGACTTTTCAGGATGTGGTTTGTGGCAGATAGCATGTGAGGAAAGCCTTCCCGCTCTGTCCTGGACCCCCAGGCTGGCACTGAGTTTTAAAGGCAAAGAGCATGTGGTAAGGGGCCAGGCTGAGGCGCCTTTGCGATCGATGCTGCCTGAGTGAGGCCAGGCAGCGGGGCTCACAGGTTCCCTTAAGAGGTGAGCAGTGAGTCAGGGTGCAGGGACTGATTCCAATGTAGTCAGGAAGGCTGCAGATCAAAAACAGTGGCTACTGATCTGGCATCAGTAACATGACTGTGTCAAAACCACGATGGCTGAGAGTGGTACCAATATGCTGTGGTTGGAGAAAGTGGGCAACCAGCATTTGTTTGCAGAAGAGATGACGCTCTGTGAGTGGCTCAGCCAGTAGCTCAGCTCAGCTTCTCTTGGACAATGTTTCCCATAAAAACCTCTGAGTTACTTGCATAGCATATTTCTGTGTCCATTCTCTCTCTAGTGTGTTACAATCTTTCTGTCAGCCTTGTAGGTGTGGGCTGTCTCTGGCACCAGAGGGTCATCAGGGTTGGGTCACAGAGCAGGGAACAGATGAAAAAGAAAACTTTTGACACTCTCAGTGCTAGAGACCGTTGGGACCACAGGGTATCAAGGCAGATGCTGCTGCTGCTGTTGATGTTGGGGTGTTAAACATTGGTTGTGAAAGCAGCATTTGAGGGCTTGAAAGGATTATCTGTAGACAAGTGGATGGTCAGGAAGAAAATGCCTCCTTGGTAGGGACTGTCCTTCAGGCCCATGAAGGTGGCCTGCCAGTGGAACAAATCATCTCCTACAGGTCCTGCAGAGCAATGGGCAAGAGGGTCCCCCTGCAAGCCAGTTAATTTCTCCTGGGTCCACTTCAGCACCATCCTTCTGCTGCTGGGGATGGGGGCTCCCAGTCCAGGGCTACCAGAGGTAACCTGCTGCTGTCTTGGCCCTGATTCTTTTCCATTATAGGTTATTATAAGATATTGAATATCGTTCTGTGTGTGCTATAAAGAAAATCCTGGTTGCTTACCCATTTTTCATATGGTGGTATATAATTGTTAATCCTGTGCTTTTATCCCTCCCCTCAGCTTTTCTTTGGTAAACATAAATTTGTTTCCTTGTCTGTTTCTTCTTTGTAAATTAGTGCATTTTTTTTCCTTTTTAAATTGCACATATAAGTAATATCAAATAATATTTGTCCTTCTCTGGCTTATTTCACTCAGTGTGATAATCTCTAGGTCCATGGCATTATTTCACTGTTTTTTATGACCAAGTATTATTCTACTGTTGATATTTACCACATTTTCTTTTTCATTAATCTGTTCATGGACACTTAGGTTGCTTTCATGTATTGGCTATTCTAAATATTGCTTCTGTGAAAATTGGGGTACATATATATTTTCAAATTAAGATTTTCATCTTTTATGGATATATGCCCAGGAGTAGGATTGCTAGATCCTATGGTAACTCTAGATTTTTAAGGAACCTCCATTACTGTTTTCCATAGTGGCTACAACAAAGACAGATTCCATTTTTAATGGTATTTTAAAAGCTGTCCTGTTGAATACAGAGCAGACCCCACCCTCAGCCCATTAAAATAAGTAAACTGATAGTTTCATTTCTAAGTTTAGTGCTGCAGAAATTAGGACTGTTCATCCTTTATAATATCAAATCACACAAACTGACCACAGGTATGAGATAAAATAAAAATAAAATTCTTCAAAGAGCAAAAAGACATATGAAGCACAGAGATTCAGAGAGAATTGTAGTCATTTAAAATGAGTGACCTGGGGAAGTACAAGCCCACACATGGCTCTGTCAGTTTCTCTTAGCCTGATTTTATGTTAAAATAGCTCTCTGACTAAACATGCCATGCCACGGGGGTTTCACGCCATGCCACGAAACATTATTCAGTGAAGAGCTAAGACAGCCAAGAGACTGTTTATTCAACAAGCTTTTTTGAACATCTATTAGCATTATATATAAGACACTAGGCAAAGGTTGTGGAGGGTAAGTTTTATTTTTGGTCATTTTTTTAAAGTTAGTGCTTTAAACTTCTAAGTAATTACATTCTCTGTTTGATGCTAAAATGTAAAATGTGTTATAGCTTAATACATATGATTTTTCCAAGGGATTAAAACAGGAAAACATGTGAAGCCAATGAACATTTTGAGGGGTGAAAAATAGCTTGCTGTGATTCTTTCTAAAACTTGAAAGATCTAATTACTACATATGGGAAAAGACATGTAGGACTATGACAAGACTTCTCTATATCCATGACTTAGACAAAGTTTCTTATAAAATTTGATCATTTTGATTGTTATCCCTAATGTTGATATGATACCTATGTCCCCAGTATGAAAATCTTCCAACTTGTCTCCATCATTCTGGATGAAAACTTCTCCAGTTCAGAATCCAGTTATTTGTTAAGTTTTAGTAGTGTTTATTATGTCAAGAAAATTTATTACTTTCTGTGATAGTGTCATCCTTCCAGCTTGGCCTCTCTAAACCCATAGTTTGTGAATCCTTTTGATGTAAAGAGTGATGACAATTTGGACTTACTCTGGTCAAAAGTTGGTCTTCTAAACCCTTCCATATCTAACAGTTACTGCCTTCTCCACACAGCACCTTGAATAACCAACCAATTCTTGCCACCCATGCCTGTCCACCATCCTGCTTTCTTTCCTCCCCTTTCTATAATCATACCACAACATCTTTTTTTTTTTTTTCCTGATCAGTAATAACAAGCAGTACCTCTTAATACTAAGGAACTCAAAGCCTGAAGGTCTAATGGGAACATATTAGAGAAGGCTTCCCATAGCAGCATAAGTTTTTTTTTTTTTTTTTGTCTGAGCTAACCCAAAAGATATTTACAGTGGTTGTATGGAGACTGAGTCTCTGCCGTTATCATCCAACCTGGGGAGTAACTCCCTATGAGGAAGTGAAAAGTGAAAGTGAAGTCGCTCAGTCGTGTCCAACTCTTTGTGACCCCATAGACTGTAGTCTAGCACACTCCTCCTATGGGATTTTCCAGGCAAGGGTACTGGAGTGGGTTGCCATTTCCTTCTCCAGAGGATCTTCCCGACCCAGGGATTGAACCCAGGTCTCCCGCATTGTAGGCAGATGCTTTAACCTCTGAGCCAAGTACTTACATCTTATTAAGTAGCACATAATTTGCTGAATTCTTATTGACAGAGTCATAAACTGTAGCTTATTTTTTCTTGTTTTCCATATATGAGGTTTATTTAATTTGTTTTCATTTTCCTTTTATTGATTGGCCATTGCTGAAACATGAATTATTTATGTGCTGGATGCTTAAGAAAATATTCAATTTTGAAATGGGAGTAGGGTAAGTGATACTTTGGTGGCCAAAATTTACAATCCCATCTCAAAAATCTCTAGAACAGCAAAGTCAATATTCAAGAAGAGTATGGATTATTTAGCTGTTTCCTACTCATATTTTAATAGTTTCAGCTATTATTTTTGCATTAACATGCATTTAATAAAGGTGTTTTATACCATCAATTCTCACAACTAGGGGTAGACTGACATTGTGGGTGTCCTAGAAGAATTATTGAGGGTCACTTCAAAATGATTTAAAATGTTTCAATATTTTATTCAAATATTTTATATGATTTATTTAATTTTGTATGTATGTATTTAAATAGATATTTTAATTTTAATTTTTAAATATAATCGCTTTACAATGTGGTGTTAATGTCTGCTGAACAACGCAGTGACTCAGCTATATGTACACACATATTGCCTCCCTCTTGCCGTCCCCTCCCACTTCTCACCCCTCTAGGTCACCACGGTGTACCACGCTGGGCCCCCTGTGCTGCACCGTGGCTTCCCACTAGCTGTCTGTTGTACACATGGTGGTGTATATGTGCTGTTCCTACTCTCCCATTTGTCTCAGGCTCCCCTTCCCGCTCTGTCCAGATGTCTGTTCTTTATGTCTGCATCTCTATCCCTGCCCTGCAAACAGGCTCATCTATAAAATTTTTCTAGATTCTGTACATATGAATTAATATACGATATTTGTTTTCCTCTGACTTCACTCTGTAGGACAGACTCTAGGTCCATCCACATCACTACAAATGACCCAAATTTCTTTCTTTTATGGCTGAGTAATATTCCTTTGTATATATGTACCATATCTTCTTTATCCATCTATCTGTCAGTGAACATTTAGGTGGCTTCCACATCCTGGCTATTGTAAATAGTGCTACAGTGAACCCTGGGGTCCATGTGTCTTTTTGAATTATGGTTTTTTCCAGGTGTATGCCCAGTAATGGGATTGCTGGGTCATACCCTAGTTCTATTTTTAGTTTTTTTCGGTAAGCTCCATACTTTTCTCAATAGTGGTTGGATAGGTTTACTTTCTCAATAGTGGTTGGATAGGTTTACTTTCTCACCAACAGTGCAAGAATGTTTCTTTCTTTCTTTTTTTTTTTTATACCATCTCCAGCGTTTACTGCTTGTAGCTTTTTTGATGATAGCCATTCTGACTGATATGGGATGATGCCTCATTTTAGTTTTGATCTGCATTTCTCTAATAATGAGCAGTGTTGAGCATCTTTTGACAGATTTGTTGGCCATCTTTATGTCTTTGGAGAAATGTCTATTTAAGTCTTCTGCCCATTTAAAAAAATTATTTATTTTTGGCTTTGCTGGGTCATCATTGCTATGCAGGCTTTCCCCTAGCTGCAGTGAGTGGGGACTGTTCTCTATTGCAGTGTACAGGCTTCTCCTTGCAGTATTTTCTCCTGTGGTGGAGCACAGGCTGTAGGGCAAGCAGGCTTTAGTAGCTGGGGCACATGGGCTCAGTAGCTGCACCCGGCCTCTGGAGCACAGTCTCAGTAGCGTGGCATGCAGGTTTGGTCACTTTGTGGCATGTGGGGTCTTCCTGGATCAGGGATCGAACTCGTGTCTCCTGCATTGGCAGGTGGACTCTACCACTGAGCCACCAGGGAAGCCCCCCACCCATTTTTTGATTGACTCATTTTTCTGATGTTGAGCTGTGTAAGCTTTTGTATATTTTGGAAATTAATTTTTTGTCAGTTGCTTCACTTGCAAATATTTTCTCCCATTCTGGTTTATCTTTTTGTCTTGTTTATAGTTTACTTTGCTGTGGAAAAGCTAAGTTTAATAAGGGCCCATTTGTTCATTTTTATTTTTATTTTCATTATACTAGGAGATGGCTCAAAAAAGATCTTGCAGTGATTTATGTCAAAGCATGTTCGGCCTACGTTTTCCTCTAAGAGTTTTACAGTGTCTGACCTTACATTCATGTCTTTAATCCGCATTGAGTTCATTGTTGTGCATGGTGTTAGGAAGTGTCTTAATTTCATTCTTTTACATGTAGCTGTCCAGTTTTCCTAGCATCAGTAATTGAAGAGACTTTTCGCCATTGTATATTCTTGCCTCCTTTGTCAAAGATTAGGTGGCTGTAGTCTCTGGTTTATCTCTGGGCTTTCTATCCTATTCTTTTGATCTGTATTTTAATTTTTGTGCTGGTATCACACTTGTTGATTACTGGAGCTTTGTAGTATAACCTAAGTCAGGGAGCCAATTGCTCCAGCTTCATGTTTCTTTCTCAAGATTGCTGTGGCTATATGGGATCTTTTGTGTTTCCATACAAAGTGTGAATTTTCTTTTGTTCTAGTTCTGTGAAAAATGCCATTGGTAATTTGATAGGGATTGCACTGAATCTGTAAAATACTTTGGGTAGTGTAGTCATTTTAACATTTATTCTCCCAATCCAGGAGCATGGTACATTTCTCCATCTGTTTGTTTCACCAGTTTGATTTCTTTCATCAATGTCTTATACTTTTCTGCATATAGGTCTTTTGTCTCAGGTAGGTTTATTTCAGGTAGGTTTATTCCTGTATTTAAATATTTTAAAACATTTCTTTATTAGAGTTAGAGGTAAATCAATTTTCTATTATTACTTTTTATCTTCATATCTACTTGGACAGAATACAACATATCATTTCAAATTATTTGGGATTATTTTTGTTTCACAAACTTCTCATTGCTCATTATCATATAGCATCAGTCACTCATACTCACTAAAGATAAAGTTTGTATTTTCTTTCCCAGTATCTGCTCTACTTTCAGCTTCTGCACAGGCAAGGTATTTCTGATTTTTTCTTCTTTGCTTTTTCTTATGATTTTTCTGAACTAAATATATTCTTTGGAGACAATTAAATGGTTTCCATTTTTAAATGAAAATTTAAATCACTTGTTCCTGGTCACCTGCCCTGAGGCTGCCAACTGCTGGAAAACTATGGCTTTGTTCATCCTCAGAATTAAGACCTAGAATGGCACTGCATAGCCTGCACTTAAGTGTGGCAAAGATTTTCAATAGAGACAGGCTAGTGAGGGTGATGAGTGTTTGTTATTTCCACTCTGGATGCTATCTGTTTCAGGGAAATCAAGGCCAATTGACCTCTTGCCAGTTATGTAAGAAGTCCCATGTGGAAATCTGTGTTAGCTGGCATCATAGTACTATTTTTTTCCACAGTGATATTTCAGTACATTTTATAGTTGGCTTCCAAAGCAGCTGCCCAGTTAAACTACCCCTTGATATGATTTGGCTTGCAACTATCATAGTTATTGAATTAACATTCCGGACAGTACTTCCTTCTAATGTCAGAAAAACCCCACTGTATCAACTGCCAAGAAGAGAAGGTCTTTGTTATATCCAGCTAATATGCAGTGGTGTTGTATCTATCATATATTAATCTGCACAAGCTTCACAACTTCTTAGAGCCTTGGGAAGCAAGACTGTTTCTTTTCAGTGTGGTTGGTTTCAAATTAAATCATTCAATAGACCATAGACTTTTTTTCTCTATGTGAATAAATGGATACAAGCAATTTTTTTCTACTAAAAATTCTTGATTGAGTACAGATGAGCAGGAAGGATAGGGATTTGTTTTTTACTAAAAGAAAAATTATTAATCACATCAAAAGGGTACTACAATGTTGTGTTGTTCAGTCACTAGGTCTTGTCTGACACTTTGTGACCCAGTGGACTGCAGTACACCAGGCCTCCCTGTCCTTCACTGCCTCCCAGAGTTTGCTCAGACTCGTGTCTGTTGAGTCAATGATGCCATCCAGCCATCTCATCCTCTGTCATCCCCTTCTCCTCCTGCCCTCAATCTTTCCCAGCATCACAGTCTTTTCCAATGAGTCAGCTCTTCCCATCAGGTTGCCAAAGTTTTAGAGCTTCAGCATCATTCCTTCCAGTGAATATTCAGGGTTGCTTTTCTTGACTAACTGATCTCCTTGCTGTACAAGGGACTCTCAAGAGTCTTCTCCAGCACCACAGGGTACTATACAACTCCCATTTTTAAGATTTTTTTTACAGTGATGGTTTAAAATAGGAGTTTGTTCTTCGTTTCTGTTTTCTAAAACTGCTGCTCTCATATTTCTTTTCCTTCAAATATTTTAAGGTATCTCTGCCTTCCTAGTCCTGCTTGAAAACACTACCCTATAGATAAGGGTTTAAAATTTAATGCATGGTTTTCCCTAATGGTATTAGTACTATTCCTTATGAAGTTAATAATAATTTTCCTCAGGTTTAACTGCATGTCTGCTTTATGAATGGGAAGGTGATCATTCAGGGAAGAGGACTGAATGGCTCTGATGATGTAGTTTACGAATTGCTTTGTCATGGAGTCCTATGTAAAAATTTATCAGACTTGCCCAGGACATTCTCACAATAGCCTCTCATGTGGAAATTTGGTTCAAAGAAATACCAAAGCAAAGCAAAAAGTTTTAAAATGTAGTGCTGTATTTGAGAATGGAAAATAAATCTTAGTCCTTCCAACCAGGTATGCAAATGACTCTGATAAGAATTCTTGTGTGGGTCCTAGACTATTAAAGATGCTTTCAGCTTGGAATGCCTGGGACACTACTCCTGACCACTATTACCTGTGGCAAGCCCCCACAGACATTTCTCCTAAGGTGTGGCTGGACTGGCCGTTGTGGTTGTTACTGTGATCACAGGATGCACTTCAGCAAAAATCATCAGGAGCTTTGAGGAAAATGATTCATTACTCGCAGGTCCTGGAGGGTGCACTGCGTGCCTGAGGGCACGCAGAGAAGTCATGGGTAGAGTGAACAGACCTTTATTAGGGTCCAAGGGTGGGATGGCTTGGGTTTTGCAGGTTTTTTCTTTACTGGCTAACTTAAGACATCAGGGCAGGATTACAGAGCACAGGAGGAGAAGTGCGCTCATTCAAATGGTAGGTGATGCTGAGCTTTCTAAAAGACGGAACTGTATGGACGGGGTGGTTATATCACACAGCTGGCAATGTGTTTATTTATGATGGATATCTTTTGAAATGGATGCCTCAGCAATTAAAAGGTCAAGTCAGGCACTGATTATAACCAAAAAGCTTAATGTTGAGTGTTTATACTACAGTAATATTTGTTGTATTTATTCTTATCCATTATTTATAAAGGTCTTTATAATTAATGGACTCTTGCCTGGCAAATCCCATGGACGGAGAAGCCTGGTAGGCTGCAGTCCATGGAGTCGCGAAGAGTTGGACACGACTGAGCGACTTCCCTTTCACTTTTCACTTTCATGAATTGGAGAAGAAAATGGCAGCCCACTCCAGTGTTCTTGCCTGGAGAATCCCAGGGACGGGGGAGCCTGGTGGGCTGCCGTCTATGGGGTCACACAGAGTCGGACACGACTGAAGTGACTTAGCAGCAGCANCTTTCACTTTTCACTTTCATGAATTGGAGAAGAAAATGGCAACCCACTCCAGTGTTCTTGCCTGGAGAATCCCAGGGACGGGGGAGCCTGGTGGGCTGCCGTCTATGGGGTCACACAGAGTCGGACACGACTGAAGTGACTTAGCAGCAGCAGCAGCATATCAAAATAACAGTGCAATAAACAATATTTATATTAAAATATTCGAAATTGTGTGAATATTGGAAACAATATATTTGTACTATTACCTTCAGAACTCTTAGTCCAGCATCTACATTTGGACATTAAATTCACTTGGAAGACTGAAGTCGGAAGTTGAATGAGTATTATATCAGTGAGAACACTCTGCCAGTGTTCTTTCCAGTCTGCTCATCCAGTTTCTCATTCACCTTAAGAGTTCTCTAACTCTGAACATTTCCCAAGGGTTTTAGGAAAAATTGAGAATTTTTAAAAATTGGGGTAAAAATACACAATATAAAATTTACCACTTTCACACACTTTAAGCGTACAGTTCTGGGGTATTACGTCTGCTCCTATTGTTAGGCAGCTGTCACTGCTGTCCATCTCCAAGTGAAACCCGTAACCCATTAAATGATATCTTCTCCCTTCCTCCAGCCCCTGGGAATTACCATTCTGCTTTTTGTCTCTTAAGATGTTGACTCCTCTAGACACTTCACATAAATGGGGTCATACATTTGTCTTTTTGTGACTGGCTTATTTCTCTTAGCACACTGTCTTCAAGTTTCATCCATATTTTAGCGTATGTGAAAATTTCATTTATCTTAAAGGCTAGAGTCCACTGTATTTCTACAAAACATTTTGCTTATCCATTCATCTGTCAATGAGTTTCTTCCACCTTTTGGCTATTGTGAATAATGCTGCTATGAACATGGGTGTACCAATATCTCTTTGAGACCCTTCTTGATTCCTTTTCAGTATATAGCCAGAAGTGGAATTACTGGTAATTCTATATGGTAATTCTGTGTAATTCTTTGAGGAATCACTATAGTCTTCCACAGTGGTTGCTTCATTTTATATTCCCACTAGCAATGCATAGGAATTCCAGTTTCTCCTCATTGTTGCCAACACTTATTTTCTATTTTTTGTTTTGTTTTTAGTAATAGCCATCCTAATTTGTACAAAATGGTGTCATTGTAGTTTTGATTTACACTTCTCTGATGACTAGTGATGTTGAACATCTTTCCGTTTGCTTATTGACCATTTGTATATCTTTGGAGAAAAACATATTCAGGTCTCTTGCCCACGATTAAATCAGTTCTTTGTTGCTGTTGAGTTTTAGGATTCTTTATATATTCTGAATATTGATTCCATATCAAATAGATGATTTGTGAATACTTTCTCTCATTCCGCTGTTTGCATTTTCACTCTTTTGATGTTGATGCTGGCGTTCAATGCACAAAAGTTTTTAATTTTGGTGAAATTTAACTTACCTGTTTTTCCTGCATTGCCTATGCTTTAGATACCATATCCAAGAAAATCATTGCCAAATTCAATGCCCTGGAGTGCTTTTTGTTTTTCTCCCTTGTTTCTGAGGCTTTGGTAGTCTAAGCTTTTAAGTTTACATTTTTATCCATTTTGAGTTCATTTTCACATATGATGTAAATTAAGGGTCCAACTTCAGTTATTTTTAATTTTTATTTTTTGCTTGTGGATATCCAATTTTCCTAACACCATTTCTTGGAATGATTGTCCATTCCCCATTGAATGGTTTCTTACCCTTGTAAAAAAATCAATCATCCAAATTTTGTGAGGATTTATTTCTAGGCAGTCTAATCTTTTCCATTGATCTAGATGTCTGTATTATGCCGGTACCACACTGCTTTGATTACCTTAGGTTTTAAAATAAGGAAGTGTGAGACCTCTAACTTTTTCCTTTTCAAGTTTTGTTTTTGGCTAGTCAAGATCCCTTGAATTTTTATAATAATTTTATAATAGATTTTCCTTTGCTTTAAAAAGAAAAATAATCTTTGGGTTTTTCATATAAATTACACTGAATCTGTAGACATACTTTAGGTATTACTGACTTCTTCTCAACATTAAGTTTTCCAGTCCATTGGATCTTTTTCCTTTTTTGTATGTGTGTTTATTAATTTCTTTCAGAAAGGATAATTTCCAGTGTACAAGGCTTTCATATGTATCTTATTATTTTTAATGCTCTTACTAAGTGAAATAGTTTCCTTAATTTCCTCTTACATTGTTCATTGTTAGTATTGATACATAGGATACAACTAACTTTTGCGTGTTTATTTGTATCCTGCAACTCTGCTCAATTCACTCATTAGGTCTAGCAGATTTTGTGGAACCTTTAGTTTTCTACATATAAGATAGTGTCATCGGTGACCAGAGATAACTTTGTTTCCTTTTCAATTTGGATCTCTTTTATTTTTCTCTCTTATTTCTTTCTCTTGCCTAATTGCTCTCACTAGAACTTTCACTACTATGTTGAATTGAAGTGATAGAAGGGGGGGAGAACCTTATTCCTGACTTTAGTGTAAGAGCGTTCAGTCTTTAACCATTGGGCATTCTGATTATTACTTTATATGTCAACTTGACTGGGTTCTGAGGTCCCCAGACATTTGGTCAGTCATTCTGGGTGTGGTAGTGGGGGTATTTCTGGTTGAGATTACACACAAGTCGGTAGACTGAGGAGAGCTGATTGCCCTTTCTGTTGTGAGTGGACATCCTCAAATTAGCTGAAGGAATGAATAGAACAAAAAGGCTGACCCACCCATGAGTAAGGGGCATTTCTTCTGTCTGAGTGCTTTCGAGTTGGGGTATCATTTTTTCCCCCCAAGTCTCTAAAGAACTTGAGCTGAAGCAATGGCTTTTTCCAAGTCTTGAGCCTACTACCCTTCAGGCTGGAACTACACCCTCATTTCTACTAGGACTCCACCTTTCCAACCACAGATCTTGGGACTTGTCACCTTCCATAATCATTTTACTCAATTCCAAGTAATAATAATAATAATAACACACACATATATGTTGGGAGTGTGTGTAATTTCCTTGGTTCTTCTCACCACAGCAAAAATTTGAAGCGATGGATGGGCCGNTTCCTAACACCATTTCTTGGAATGATTGTCCATTCCCCATTGAATGGTTTCTTACCCTTGTAAAAAAATCAATCATCCAAATTTTGTGAGGATTTATTTCTAGGCAGTCTAATCTTTTCCATTGATCTAGATGTCCGTATTATGCCGGTACCACACTGCTTTGATTACCTTAGGTTTTAAAATAAGGAAGTGTGAGACCTCTAACTTTTTCCTTTTCAAGTTTTGTTTTTGGCTAGTCAAGATCCCTTGAATTTTTATAATAATTTTATAATAGATTTTCCTTTGCTTTAAAAAGAAAAATAATCTTTGGGTTTTTCATATAAATTACACTGAATCTGTAGACATACTTTAGGTATTACTGACTTCTTCTCAACATTAAGTTTTCCAGTCCATTGGATCTTTTTCCTTTTTTGTATGTGTGTTTATTAATTTCTTTCAGAAAGGATAATTTCCAGTGTACAAGGCTTTCATATGTATCTTATTATTTTTAATGCTCTTACTAAGTGAAATAGTTTCCTTAATTTCCTCTTACATTGTTCATTGTTAGTATTGATACATAGGATACAACTAACTTTTGCGTGTTTATTTGTATCCTGCAACTCTGCTCAATTCACTCATTAGGTCTAGCAGATTTTGTGGAACCTTTAGTTTTCTACATATAAGATAGTGTCATCGGTGACCAGAGATAACTTTGTTTCCTTTTCAATTTGGATCTCTTTTATTTTTCTCTCTTATTTCTTTCTCTTGCCTAATTGCTCTCACTAGAACTTTCACTACTATGTTGAATTGAAGTGATAGAAGGGGGGGAGAACCTTATTCCTGACTTTAGTGTAAGAGCGTTCAGTCTTTAACCATTGGGCATTCTGATTATTACTTTATATGTCAACTTGACTGGGTTCTGAGGTCCCCAGACATTTGGTCAGTCATTCTGGGTGTGGTAGTGGGGGTATTTCTGGTTGAGATTACATACAAGTCAGTAGACTGAGGAGAGCTGATTGCCCTTTCTGTTGTGAGTGGACATCCTCAAATTAGCTGAAGGAATGAATAGAACAAAAAGGCTGACCCACCCATGAGTAAGGGGCATTTCTTCTGTCTGAGTGCTTTCGAGTTGGGGTATCATTTTTTCCCCCCAAGTCTCTAAAGAACTTGAGCTGAAGCAATGGCTTTTTCCAAGTCTTGAGCCTACTACCCTTCAGGCTGGAACTACACCCTCATTTCTACTAGGACTCCACCTTTCCAACCACAGATCTTGGGACTTGTCACCTTCCATAATCATTTTACTCAATTCCAAGTAATAATAATAATAATAACACACACATATATGTTGGGAGTGTGTGTAATTTCCTTGGTTCTTCTCACCACAGCAAAAATTTGAAGCGATGGATGGGCCAGTGTTACAGCTCTGTATTACAGCTTAGTTTTATTTAGAAAGCAAAGGAAAACACATCCTGGAGGCATGAGGGTATGTCGACTTAAAAGACAAAAGACTGGAAGAGAGGAGAGCTGCCCGCTCAATTTTGGCTCCTCTTTTTATGTGTTTTTCCCTCCTCCCCCTGGGCCTGCCCTCTGTAGCCAGGAGGGCTGTTTGTTTTACCTGAGGTCCTCACTCTGGTCCTTGGACCTTCACTTGTTCTATTTTCTCGGGCTTTTCCCTTCTTCATCTTTAGACACCACCATTCTGGACTCCTTTTTCCTAATCTAACCACCTAACATTTCCCCCCCTCAAGAGATGGGAGGCCCAGTTCTTTGGGAATAGGGGCGTCGAGGTCTCTCTGGCTACTTCCTGCTGAACTGGGATGGTGAGAGGCATTGGGCCTGCCCCTCTTGCTAGCCTCAAGCCTCAGAGTCCTTATAGCGGTGCCCTTCTAAGGGTGAGTGATGTTTCCCGTGGTCAGCTGTAGTTTTATATATCCTTGTTGAACTGGCACTGCATATTGTAGCTTGTTAACCTGGGCAGACACACAGTGGGTTAGACAATAGATAATACATGGAGCAATCATAAGCAGCATCAATATGGTGATAATAGGGATTAGTAGGGGCATTAGCCAACTCCAAATTCCCTCTCCCCAGGAGACGGATTCCCCCAAAAAGATGCTGTAGCCACCCTGAGGACTCTCCAGATCATTCTTTGAGATCCTGTAGGATCTGAATGTTTTTAGGCTTTCTTTAACTAACAGGGAGGCCTGGTGTGCTCCAATTCATGGGATCGCAAAGAGTCGGACACGACTGAGCAACTGAACTGAACGTAGCAGGAGATATTTACCCTGAGACAACACGTCTCATTTAAGATGGCTCAAGTCCATCCTTATTCAGGGATCAGGAGATATATCTCGTGTCTGTTTTGGAGTACTGCCAAGCTGTGTTGGCTCTTTAATGCTATCCTGAGACATCTTATCCCCAGAAACTTAATTTTGGGGGTGTTCATTAGTCTGGCACTCATTCGCAGTTCTGAATAGGTGTCTGAGATCTCCCAGGGGCTCACAGGTGTATCGAGTGTCCTCTTCTGTTTTCTTTCATGGCTTGACTTGTGATTAGTGAATCCAGGAGTATGTCCTGGTACCTTGATGGCTGTGGGCATAGAAAGTATTACAGGGTAGGAGCCCTTCCATATGGGCTGGAGTTGAGCCTTTGGGGACCCATCTTGCCAGACTTTAATTAGGACTTGAGTCCCTGGAGCATATAGTGGTGGCTCTTTAGAATCTTTTGGGTCCTGGTTGACATCCCACAAGCATATATTCTGTTGGAATTGCCCAGTGGCCATGGTATAAGACCAGAGGGACTGAGCCTCTGGATCGAGGAAGAAGTCATTGGCGTAAAGAAAAGGTCTCCCACTCAGCATCTCGTAAGGACTGAGACCAGCCTGTTCCTTAGGGGCAATGCGGGTGCAGAGGAGAGCTATCGGTAAGCCTCCTTCCATCCCAGGGAGGTCTCCTGGGTTATCTTTTTTATTGCTGATTTCAAGAGTTGATTGGCTCTTTCAACTTTTCCTGAAGACTGAGGCCTCCAGGCACAATGGAGATAATAAGTAATGCCCAATGCTTTAGAGATCACTTGGGTGACCTTAGAAGTAAATGATGTCCCATTGTCACTTTGTAGTGATCTGGGCAGACCAAATCTGGGAATGATTTCATGGAGCAGTTTTTTTTTACCACCTCCGCAGCCTTCTCAGTCCGGGTGGGAAAGCCTTCAATCCATCCTGTGAATGTATCTGTCGTGACTAATAGTTACTTACGCCCTTGAGAAACTGGCATCTGGGTGAAGTCTACCTGCCTGTCCTCTCCTGGCCATGTTGTTGGATGGGCTGGGCCAGCTGGGGTCTTTGAGTGCCTTGGGGGTTGTTTAATTGGCAAGTGGGACAAGAGCGGACTACTTGCCTTATAGTCATTTGGAGGCCTGTTCCTCTGAAGGACCTTTCTAGTAATCTTTGGAGGGCCATCTCCCCTAAATGAGTGGTGGCATGTCAGGAGTTAACCAGCTTCCACTGGAGGTTCCTAGGCAGAAAAAGGAGTCCCTCCTTTTGCAACCACCCCATATGATCTTCTTGAAAGCCCTCATTCTTAGCTTTAAGAGTCTCACCTTCAGTATATGAGGGAGTTTCTGGCAAATTAGTCTGTGGAACCAAGGTAGCAACCCCTATTAGGTCATGGTTCTGTAATGCTGCTCTCCTAGCTGCCTGATCGGCTGCTTGGCTCCCTGTGCCACTTCCATGCTCCGTTTTTGGTGTCCTTTTCAATGGGAGACTGAAACCTCAGTGGGCAGATGGACTGCCTCTAAGAGCCTGAGAATTTGATTACCATATTTGATTGGGTTCCCTTGGGTGGTCAAGTGGCCTTTTTCTTTCCAAATAGCAGCATGTGCATGTAGCACCAGAAAGGCATACTTGGAGTCAGTGTAAATGGCTGCTCTTTCCTTTTCTCAGCTCTAAAGCTCGAGTCAGGGCTATGAGCTCAGCTAATTGGGATGAAATACCTGGTGGCAAAGGTTTAGCCTCTATGGTCTCAAAATTTGAGACTACTGCATAGCCAGCTCTTCTTTTTCCATCCAAGACAAAGCTGCTTCCCTCAGTGTACCAGATTTCCTTAGGATTGGTCAGAGGATCTTCTGAGAATCCCTCTTGGGATTTTGTCCAGTGGTCCAAGGTTTCTAGACAAGAGTGAAAGGGGAGAGAGCCCTTGGGGGTAGGCAGGAGGGTGGCAGGGTTAAGAACCTTACAAGGGGATATAGTGAGGCCTGGATTTTCCATCAGCATTACTTGATATCTGAGGATTCTTTGATCAGACATCCATAAAAGGCTTCTCCCATTTAGGAGTTATTTTACTTCGTGGCTGGTAAAAATATTGTTAATTTGCCCCCAAAAGAGAGTTTTAAAGCATCGTCTCTCAGGATTGCAATAGCTGCACAATTTTGAAGGCAAGGAGGCCAGCCTCGGGCAGCTGGGTCGAGCCTCTTGGATAAGTAAGCTACAGGCTGGGTCTCAGTTCCCCGCCTTTGAGTTAACAGGGCTGTCACTTCTCTTTCATGGACATAAAGTTGGAATGCTTTCTCTGGGTCTGACAACCTCAAGGCAGGGGCTTGAGTTAAGGGTGGTTTTAGTGTAGCCTGTGCCTTCTTTCGGGGAGTTCCCCACATCAGTGAGATTAAATCATCCCATCCCTTCCAGCTTCCATAGAAGGACGGGGCAATTAGACCATAGTTGGGTATCCAGATTCTACAATACCCAGTTAGCCCCAGGAAAGCTCGCAGTTGTTTCCAAGTCGTGGGGGAGGGCAACTGGAGGATTCCTTGTACTCAATCAGAGGACAGACTCCTGGACCTGTGTGTAATCTGAACTCCCAGGTAAGCGACCTTTGTCTCAACCATCAGTGCCTTAGCATGGGAGACTTTATATCCCCTCTCTGTCAAAAAGTTTAGAATCTGAATTGCATGTTTTGGGGCATTTTTCTCATCTGGAGAGCAGATTAGTAGGTATGTATTATATCTGTGTATTGTATGTATCATCCGTGTATTGTAATATTTTCCCATTAGGTCCCAGGTCCAGATCTTGGAGACCCTGGCTAAGAGCCTGCCCAAACAGATGGGGGCTATCTCTGAACCCCTGAGGTGAAGTGAAGTCGCTCAGTCGTGTCTGACTCTTTGCGACCCCATGGACTGTCTCCTACTAGGCTCTTCTGTCCATGGGATTTTCCAGGCAATAGTCCTGGAGTGGATTGCCATTTCCTTCTCCAGGGGATCTTCCCAACCCAGGGATCGAACCCGGGTCTCCTGCATTGTAGACAGATGCTTTACCATCTGAGCCACCAGGGAACCCCTGAGGTAATACTGTCCAAGTCATCTGTTGGTATTTTTATCCTGAAGACTTCCACTTGAAGGAAAAAGATACTGGGATTCTTTAGCCAGTAAGGTATGCAAAAGTATGCATCTTTGAGATCCAAGACTGTAAACCACTTGGCACTGGGTGGGATTTCTCTCCAGATTACATAGGGATTGGGTACTGTGGGATGGAGGGGGACTACAGTTTCATTTATGATCTGGAGATCTTGAACCATTTGCCAGGTCCTGTCCTTTTTCTTTACAGAGAAGATCAGTGTGTTATATGGTGAGTTGGTGGGGACTAATAGCCCACAGGGAAGGAATTTATTTATTAGAGGCTGTAGTCCTTCCTTGGAGAAGGCAATGGCACCCCACTCCAGTACTTTTGCCTGGAAAATCCCATGGACGGAGGAGCCTGGTGGGCTGCAGTCCATGGGGTCGCTAGAGTCGGACACGACTGAGCGACTTCACTTTCACTTTTCACTTTCATGCATTGGAGAAGGAAATGGCAACCCACTCCAGTGTTCTTGCCTGGAGAATCCCAGGGGTGGGGAAGCCTGGTGGGCTGCCGTCTATGGGGTCGCACAGAGTCGGACATGACTGAAGCGACTTAGCAGCAACAGTAGTCCTTCCTGAGCTTCTCTTTTGAGGGGGTATTGTTTGCAGTTTGGAAACCGAGTGGGATCTGAGAGGACAATGACAACCAGTTCAGCTTGGTGGGCTCGTCCAGGTGTCCTTTGGTCCCACACCTGGGGCTTAATTTTGTCCTCCCATAGATATTGGTCCCTCCCTATTGGAGAGGGTGTAATGGGTTCCTCAGTAGTAACCAGGAGCTATAGGGCTCTAGGGGCTGAAAAGCTTCCCATCACAAGGATGGTCTCCAGTTTAGTGAGTGTATCTCTTCCCAATAAGGGAGTAAGATACTCAGGGACTACCAGAAACTGGTGGGAAAATACTTGTCCATCCCAGCAACAAAGAAGTGCTCGAATGAATCTTTGTAATTGTTTTTCCTATAGCACCCCAAATGGTACAGGTTTGGGAGGAGAAGGCTCTGGAGTAGGAGGTCAGGACAGAGTAGGTAGGCCCTGTGTCAACCAAGAAATTCTCAGACCTACCTGCCACATCCAGTTGCACCCTTGGCTCCAGCCTCCTGATGGTTATCTGTGACAGGCGGCTGGCTGGAGCAGGCCACTTCAGTCCTGTTGAACCATCATGAGGGAAGGCTTGGCACTTGACTTTGAGGCTCTTGGGTCCCCAGGGCAGAGTGCCACCCAATGTCCCTATTGATGGCATTTGTAGAAAGCTGTTTTGGAGACTTGTCATGGTTTGGACAGTCTTTGGCCCAATGTCTTGCCTGTCTGCAGATTAGGCATTTGCCTCATGCCTTGTCCTTCAAGGAGTTTGCCATAGGGATTCCCTGCAGGGCGTCCAGCATCTGGGCATTCCTTGTCTCTTTCCTTTTCTCCCTTTCCTGGGCCTTTGCCTCCCTCTCCTGTTCTTTGTTATAAAAGGTATTGGTGGCTGTCTGGACCATCTTGTCTAAAGAGGCAGCAGGGTCCTGCTGCTGTAGCTGTTGTAACTTTATCCTGATGTCTGATGCACATTAGGGCAGGAATTTGTCCTTTAAAATCACCTGTCCCTTGTAAGTGTCTAAGTCCAGATTGGTAAACTTTTGGAGGGCCTCTTTTAGCCTTTCCAGAAAGGAAATGGGGTTCTGGTTGGGCTCCTGTGTTATTGCTGAGACCCGGGCATAGCTGATTACTTTTTGCTGAGCTGCTTTCAGTCCTGTCTTTACACAGATCAGAAAATGATCCCTTTCCCAGGTGTGCTCAGGGTCATTATAATTCCAGTTAGGATCGGAGGAGGGGACCACAGTTTCCCCTACTGGGTATTTACTGCTTGACATGTGACGCCCTGTAGCACACCTTCAGGCTTCCTTTAAGACACTAGCATGCTCAGGGTCAGATAAAGTGTGACTAAATATGACCGTGATGTCCTTCCACGTCACGTCAAAGGCCAAGGTAATGTGTTGGAATGTATCTATATATTTGCCTGGGTCATCTGTATGGCTTCCCAGGTTTTGTTTGATTTTAGTTCTAAGAGGGAGAAGGGCTTATGGACCCAGGTTGGTCCGAATTCTCCTCCACTTTCAACTAAGGGACATTCTCAAGTTGGCTTTTGTGGATGTAGTGTCCCCTGATATGGGAGCATGTGTGGATAAAAGGAAGGAGCACCAGGCAACTCAGGAGCCATGGGGGGTGAGCCTTCATGGGGGATTCCTCTTGTTAGTTGTCTGTGCCTAACACCATTTTCCTAGTAGGCTCACTTTAGGGTATACAACAATCCCATGCTTAAGACAGAGTTCCTTCGTATCCCTTAGTCAGAAGAAAATTTGGACATAGGGGATTTCTGTCCATTTCCCTTATCTTTTGCAGAATAAGTCTAACTGCAGGATCGTATTGTAATTTTAACTCCCATCCTCAGGCCAGTGTTTCTTGTCCCCCAGAGGATACCGTGGCCATGCAGTGGCACAAAAGAATTTTAAGTGGCTTCTCCTTAGAGTTAGAGGATTGAAGAACTTCCAGTTATCAAGGATGCATCTCAAGGGCATCTGTTGGGAAGTGGATTGGTTATTTCCCATCTGAAAGACAGTGATGACAGGGAGGAAAAGAAAAAAAGAAAAAAACTAATACGCCTCCTTCTATTTCCATGGTGGGACTTCCTGAGGGGTGAGTCTTTTTGACGTTTATCCTACCCAGTACTGTTGCAACCTGAGAGCCAGGCATCCTCAGGTCAGGTGCAGATCCCCAGGCAGTGTGAGGCATGACAGCCTCCTGGAGATCGAGTCCCGGACAGGTCGAGGCAGGTAGGCCTCCTAAGAATTGGGTCCCCAGGCAGGCTGAGGCATGTCGACTTCCTGGGACCCCTGGTCTGGAGGATCCCTGAGCAGGTTGAGGCATGACAACCTTTTGAGGACCAGATTTCTAGGCAGGTCAAAGTAGGCCGACCTCCTGGGACCCCCAGACTGGAGCTGGACATCCCCAAGGTCTCCAGCATGACCAGTGCTGGGTAGGATTACGGGGTTGTAACTCATTACTGGTTTGTCTGCTGTGGATGGGAATAGATAACCAGGTGTAAAGCAGTCCAGGTCTGTGCCCTGAGCCTGGGAACCTGGTGAAACAGCCATAAGGCTTATCCTCTTATTGTTCTGAGGAAATTTAAGTCACTGATTTCCTCCCATGGTCCTTCATAAGAACAGCTCAGGCCGTTTCCAGTGGTAAACATCTCATTGTCATAGACCCACTTTAGGTAATAACAGAAGTAATGACGAAGAAGTGGGTTATCTGGTCCTGTTAGGGGTGTTAGGAGTATTTTAATAATAATAATAAGCAGGGTGGAGTGATGTTGCCTACAAGGGAGCAGGGTCCTGGTTGTAGGAGTTAGTAAGTGGCTTAAGAACAAATTGATGAGAGGCAACAGACCAGATGCTCCATAAAAGTGGAGTGGAGATTTGATCCAGGGGTATGTTTGTAATTTTAGGAGAAGGGTGGTGGGCCCTTAGGTTTGGGCCCAAACAGCCTGACAAGCTAACTCCCAAAGTGGCAAGCATTATCCCTGGGAGCCCAGTTGCCCTTTAAGGGATGCCGCCAACAGATGAACTTCTAGCAGGCATTGTGTGTCTGTCACCCAGCCTAGCGGGTACACTGAGAGATGCTGCTGTTGCACGTGTTGTAGGAAACGTGGAAGATGGAGGCCTGAATATCTAGAGAGATTGGATATTATATAGCATTTTTCTCCCAAAGGCCAGCTATTTTCTGGGTGTCCCTCCAGAAGATTGTGGAGGCAACATTGTGGAGCCCAAAATGGGGCTCAGGAAAAGAGTGTGAAACAGGAGGGAAGGGGGCAGGGCACAATTTTTTTTGGGAAAAAAAAAAAGACATAGCTCAAGGGCATAACATAAACCGATTAAAATCAGGTGGATCCAAGAGGACAAGTCAAATTCAGCTAAACCTTGATCCTCAGTCTGCAGACCAAATGGCACACGCAGAGGTGCCAGGACAGTTCCAAGTCACGTCAAGAGACGAGGAGTGGGTGGTTCCCAGTTGTTGGAAGGATCCTCCCACTTATTAGCATATTAAGTCACCCAGCCCTGTGAGAACCACATCACATTCCATGGCCACTCCCCTCTGTGATGGCCCACACTCGGAGTGTGCTTCTCTCTGAATCTGAACAAATCCACCTCTTACCTATCTCTCTGTCTCTCACTGAATTTTTGCAATGAGACATCAAGAGCCTGAGCTTCGTTAGGTCCTGAAGCCAGGCACCATGGGTTTTGGGTGGGCTCAAGTCCCAGGAGAGAGGAGCTGAAGGATGGGAGGAGAAAGCAGTGGGGAAAATGTGCTGAGGAATCCCCTTCATAACCCGCCAGAAGATCTGCTAAATACCTGACCTGTGCTCACAGTTTTTATTGGCCTGATCCTTGGCACAAAGAAGATTAAGGACAGAAGAACCCCCACCTGCTTGGGCAACAGCTACTAAGTAGCCCCTGACAGAGTCCCTCAGTTGCACCCACTGCCTCTCGCCTGTTCATGGGTGGTTTAAGAAACAAGAGATTGCAAAGGAATTAAGATGTTGTTAGCCATATGTCCTTCCAGTCATAGGACTGAGGACCTCCTACCTTAACCGGAGGTCTTCTGGAATCTGAGACTGAGCCATGTGAGCTTTCTGCTGCGTTTGTTTTTCCTGTCCCGGTTTCCAGCATGCTGGCCTTCTTGTCGCTTCCCCTGCATTGGGTTTTCTTTGCGTTCAGTATCCACCATGGAAGCTTTCGCTGAGTTGGGCTTCTGCTGTGCTTGGCTTTTGCCTCAGCGGGGCCCAGCTGAGATTGTTTCAGTGAGGTTAAATCCGAGTCACGGCACCATATTCATCAGGGTGGTGTGTGATTTCCTTGGTTCTGTCTCACCACAGCAAAAATTTGAAGTGATGGATGGACCAGTGTTACAGCTCCGTGTTACAGCTCAGTTTTATTTAGAAAACAAAGGAAAATACATCCTTGAGTTGTGTGTGTATGTGGGGGGGTCGACCCAAAAGACACAGAGAGAAGAGAAGCCCCCCTCCCTCTTCTCCTCGCCCTGGGCCCGCCCTGTGCAAATTGGGCTAGCCTGGAGGGCTCTTTGTTTTACCTGAGGTCCTCACTCTGGTCCTCAGACCTTTCTTTGTTCTATTTTCATGGGCTTTCCCCTGCTTTGTCTTTTAGCCGCCTCCAACCTGGACTCATTTTTCCTATTCTAACTACCTAATACATACATATATCTCCTTTTGGGTCAATTTCTCTGAAGAACCCTGAATAATGCAAGTATGGTGTTGGCTGTGGATTTTCATATACGGCCTTTATTATACTGAGGTATTTTCCTCCTATTCCTAGTTTGTTAAAATTCTATCATGAAGTGTGTTGGATTTTGTAAACTGCTTTTTCTCTCTCAGCCTCTGTCTCTCTCTATATATATATATGATTGGCAGCTTGTTATATATGCTGTGGTTAAGGTAAAAGGTAAATTGTGTTTCAAATCAGTCTATATTATTCATATTTCAAGATATCTCTTTTTTAAATTGAAGGATAATTGCTTTACAATGTTGTGTTGGTTTCTGCCATACAACTGTGTGAATCAGCCATAAATATACATATATCTCCTCCCTTGGAACCTCCCTCACCTCACCATCCCACATCTCTGGGTTGTCACAGAGCACTAGGTTAAGCACCCTGTGTTATCAGCAGCTTCCACTATTTTACATGTGGTAGTGTATAATTTTAGTGCTATTCTCTGAATTCGTCCCACACCCTCCTCCCCCTACTGTGACTTTTTCTGTATTAATGGAGATGCTCATGCAGGGTTTTTTCTCATCATTGTGCTAATGTAGTATATTATACTGTTGCCTTTTTGTATGTTGAACCATCCTTGTTTTATAGGAATAAATCCTATTCGATCATGGTGTATAATTCTTTTCATGTTACACTGAATTCTGTTTGCTAAGGTTTTGTTGGAATATTTGCACCTCTGTTCAGAGGAGGGCTTCTCTGGTGGCTCAGCAGTAAAATAATCCGCCTGCCAATGCCGGAGACCTGGGTTTCATCCCTGGGTCAGGAAGGTCCCCTGGAGAAGGAAATGGCAACCCTCTCTAGTATTCTTGCCTGAAAAATCCCATGGACAGAGGAGCCTGGTGAGTTATAGTCCATGGGGTCACAGAGTCAGACACGACTTTGCAACTAAACAATAACAAACCAGAGAGGATATTTGCCTGTATTTGCTTTTCTTTTAGCATCTTTGGTTTTAATGGCAGGGTAATGCTGGCCTCTTAGGATGAGTTAGGAATTGCTCCCTCACCTTTGTTTTTTTTTTTTTAGAAGAGATGGGGAAGGATAAATATTCTTTATAAATATTTGGTCAAATTCATGAGTATAGCATTTGTTCTTTGGTAGAAAACATTTATGTTAAAAGGTCTTTGATTGTTTACTCTCCCTACCAATTATAACTAACAGAATTATAATTATATAAAGTCAGAAGTATATAAAGTTTTCATTCCAATCCCAAAGAAGGGCAATGCCAAAGAATGTTCAAACTACCTCACAATTGCACTCATCTCACACACTAGCAAAGTAATGCTCAAAATTCTCCATGCCAGGCTTCAACAGTACATGAACCGTGAACTTCCAGATGTTCAAGCTGGATTTAGAAAATGCAGAGAAACCAGAGATCAAATTGCCAACATATAGTGGATCATAGAAAAAGCAAGAGAATTCCAGAAAAACATCTACTTCTGCTTTGTTGATTACAGCAAAGCCTTTGACTGTGTAGATCATAACAAAATATGGAAAATCCTTCAAGAGATGGGAATACTAGCCCACCTATCCTGCCTCCTGAGAAATCTATATGCAGATCAAGAAGCAACAGTTAGAACTGCACATGAAAAAACAGACTGGTTCTAAATTGGGAAAAGAGAATGTCAAGGCTGTATATTATCACACTGCTTATTTAATATATATGCAGAGTATATCATGCAAAGTGCAAGGCTGGATGAAGCACAAGCTGGAATCAAGATTGCTGGGAGAAATATCAATAGCCTTAGAAATGCAGATGACACTAATCTTATGACAGAAGGTGAGGAGGAACTGAAAGAACCTCTTGATCAAAGTGAAAGAGGAGAGTGAAAAAACTGACTGAAAACTCAACATTCCAAAAACTAGAATCATGGCATCTGGTCTCATCACTTCATGGCAAATAGGTGGGGAAACAATGGAAACGGTGAGCGATTTTATTTTCCTTGACTCCACAATCACTGCAGATGGTGACTGCAGCCATGAAATTAAAAGACGCTTGCTCCTTGGAAGAAAAGCTATGATCAACCTAGACAGCATATTAAAAAGCAGAGACATTACTTTGCCAACAAATATCCATCTAGTCAAAGCTATGGTTTTTCTAGTAGTCATATATGGATGTGAGAGTTGAGCTATAAAGAAAGCTGAGTGCCGAAGAACTGATGCTTTTGAACTGTGGTTGTTGGAGAAGACTCTTGAGAGTCCCTTGGATAGCAAGTGGATCCAACCAGTCCATCTTAAAGGAAATCAGTCCTGAATATTCATTGGAAGAACTGACATTGAAGCTGAAACTCCAATACTTTGGCCACCTCATGTGAAGAACTGATTCATTGGAAAAGACCTTGACTGAAGGCAGGAGAAGGGGACGACAGAGGATGAGATGGTTAGATGGCATCACTGACTCGATAGACATGAGTTTGAGCAAGCTCTGGAAGTTGGTGTTGGTCAGGGGAGCCTGGCATGCTGCAGTCCATGGGGTTGCAAAGAGTCTGACATGACTGAGGGACTGAACTGAACTGAACTAATTATTGGCCTATTGAGATTTTCTATTTCTGCATGTGTTTTTGAAACCTAATATATTACATTCAGATTATCCAGTTTGTTGGAGTACAATTGTTCACAATACCCTATTATACTCCTTTTTATTTCTATAAAATCTATAGTATTATACCCTCTTTCATTTCTGATTTTAGTTACTCGGGTATTCTCTCTTTTATTCCTTTGTCAGTCTCTCTAAAGAATTATCAATTTTGTAGACCTTTTCAAAGAACCAACTCTTGGTTATGTAGATGTTCTTCTTTTATATTCCCTGTTTTATTTATCCCTCCTCTTATCTTCATTATTTCCTTCCTCTGATAGCTTTGGATTTAATATATTCTTTTAATTATTGTTTCTCAAGATGTAGTTAGGTTATTGATTTGAGATCTTTCTCACTTTTTAATGTAACTATTGAAGATGTAAGTTTCCCTCTTGGCCCTGCTTTCAGTGTATCCGATGGTTTCCATATGTTGCACTGCTTTATATTAGGTACTCTGATGTTCCATGCATATGTATTTATAACTGCTATAACTTCCAGGTCAATTGACTGTTGTATTATATAGTGGCCTTCTTTGTCCTCTGAGAGTTTTTTACTTACAATCTGTTTTGTCTGATGCCGTTATAGCCTTGTGCTTCTGTCACACCTCTTCGAGTTGCCTTTCTCCAGCATCTCATGATCACAAAGAGTGGCTCTGGCTTTTTCTTCCTGTCATCATATCTCTGTACAGCCTAGATCAGCAAGCCCTAATGCCTGGATGTTGTAGGTAGAAAGAGTCTTTTCTCTGAACTGTCATCTAGAGAAGCAACGATAGGAAAAAGGAAGGATAGAGGAACCTGGTGATCTACAGTCCATGAGGTTGCAAAGAGTCAGACATGACTGAGCAACTAATACTTTCACTTTTCAAATTAGTTTGTTAGAACCCTAACCCCTGATGTGATTGAATTTTATAGGGCTTTTAGGAGGCAATTAAGGTTAAACAAGGTTATAAGGATGGGTTCTAATTTAGCAGGGTTGGTAGCCTTATAAGAAAAGCAAGAGAGACCTGTCTCTCTCCATGTGCACTCACTAAGGAAAGGCTATGTCAGGACATAGGAGGCCACCATCTTCAAGCTGGGAAAAGAAACCATAAATTGGATTGGTTGACACCTTGACCTTGAATTTCTACTCAACAGAACTATAAGAAATAAATTTCTGTTATTTAAGCCACCCAATCTATGTATTCTATTGTGTCAGCTCAAGCTAAGACAAACCTGTTCATAGTACACAATTAAATTAGTTACCATTTATTAATAGATTGTGTTTACCATTTAGTTATAAATTAAATGTACATAAAACAGGTTGAATTGGTATTTAGATAAATTTTTTGGTTTAAATACAAGCAAATAAATAAATGACAAATCCCATAGATTCTTAAATAGAACCTGTTCAGTGATAAGCCTAATTTTGGATACAAAGCTTTAAGTATCCGTTGAACATCTATGTGCCCAGCACTCTTTAAATCAATAATTGAATCCTTACTGTAAAAGCAGTCTCCGTATTGTAATTCTTAGCTCTCAGTACATAGTAGGTATCCAATAAATGTTAGCTGCATTCGTGTAAAAAAATAAATAAATACAAAAAAAAAATAAAATAAAATAAATTATTATTTTGATTAGTAGAGGTTTATACATCAAAATTCAGCTAGTAAAGAATCTGCCTGCACTGCAGGAGACCTGGGTTCGATCCCTGGGTTAGAAAGATCCCCTGGAGAAGGGAACAGCTACCCACTGCAGTATTCTGGCCTGGAGAATTCCATGGGGTTGCAAAGAGTCAGATATGACTGATCAACTTTCAGTTTTATATCAAAATTAATGGCACAGACACAGAATATTCTCTAGAGAAATATCCTTTTAGGAAGATAGAAATATATAGACAGGAAAGTGTATATTGGACAAAGTTATTTGTGATTATCTAATGCCTCTCAGTAATATAGTTAAAGAGACACTGTTTTCAGATGTTGGAATATTTTTCTATCAAGTTCAGTATTACTTTTTGGAAGGAAATGTCCTACTACTATTTAAAAAAGAAACATTTAATATCCTTTTGAAAACTTATAGTGATTTCCAAAATCAGGGAAAAGGCAGTTTGGAATTATATATGGTTCTGAGTCCCCTGTTAATTCTTTTAGGATTTTAAAAAAAAATTATTGGAGTATAGTTGATTTATAATGTTTTAGGTTTATGACAAGGTAAATCAACTATACATATATATCTACTCTTTTTTATATTCTTTTCCCATACAGGTCATTACATAGTATCGAGTAGACTTCCCTGTGCTATACAGTAGGTTCTCGTTAATTATTTTATATATAGTAGTATGTATATGTCAATTCCATATATATGATTGGCAGCTTGTTATATATGCTGTGGTTAAGGTAAAAGGTAAATTGTGTTTCAAATCAGTCTATATTATTCATATTTCAAGATATCTCTTTTTTAAATTGAAGGATAATTGCTTTACAATGTTGTGTTGGTTTCTGCCATACAACTGTGTGAATCAGCCATAAATATACATATATCTCCTCCCTTGGAACCTCCCTCACCTCACCATCCCACATCTCTGGGTTGTCACAGAGCACTAGGTTAAGCACCCTGTGTTATCAGCCGCTTCCACTATTTTACATGTGGTAGTGTATAATTTTAGTGCTATTCTCTGAATTCGTCCCACACCCTCCTCCCCCTACTGTGACTTTTTCTGTATTAATGGAGATGCTCATGCAGGGTTTTTTCTCATCATTGTGCTAATGTAGTATATTATACTGTTGCCTTTTTGTATGTTGAACCATCCTTGTTTTATAGGAATAAATCCTATTCGATCATGGTGTATAATTCTTTTCATGTTACACTGAATTCGGTTTGCTAAGGTTTTGTTGGAATATTTGCACCTCTGTTCAGAGGAGGGCTTCTCTGGTGGCTCAGCAGTAAAATAATCCGCCTGCCAATGCCGGAGACCTGGGTCAGGAAGGTCCCCTGGAGAAGGAAATGGCAACCCTCTCTAGTATTCTTGCCTGAAAAATCCCATGGACAGAGGAGCCTGGTGAGTTATAGTCCATGGGGTCACAGAGTCAGACACGACTTTGCAACTAAACAATAACAAACCAGAGAGGATATTTGCCTGTATTTGCTTTTCTTTTAGCATCTTTGGTTTTAATGGCAGGGTAATGCTGGCCTCTTAGGATGAGTTAGGAATTGCTCCCTCACCTTTGTTTTTTTTTTTTTAGAAGAGATGGGGAAGGATAAATATTCTTTATAAATATTTGGTCAAATTCATGAGTATAGCATTTGTTCTTTGGTAGAAAACATTTATGTTAAAAGGTCTTTGATTGTTTACTCTCCCTACCAATTATAACTAACAGAATTATAATTATATAAAGTCAGAAGTATATAAAGTTTTCATTCCAATCCCAAAGAAGGGCAATGCCAAAGAATGTTCAAACTACCTCACAATTGCACTCATCTCACACACTAGCAAAGTAATGCTCAAAATTCTCCATGCCAGGCTTCAACAGTACATGAACCGTGAACTTCCAGATGTTCAAGCTGGATTTAGAAAATGCAGAGAAACCAGAGATCAAATTGCCAACATATAGTGGATCATAGAAAAAGCAAGAGAATTCCAGAAAAACATCTACTTCTGCTTTGTTGATTACAGCAAAGCCTTTGACTGTGTAGATCATAACAAAATATGGAAAATCCTTCAAGAGATGGGAATACTAGCCCACCTATCCTGCCTCCTGAGAAATCTATATGCAGATCAAGAAGCAACAGTTAGAACTGCACATGAAAAAACAGACTGGTTCTAAATTGGGAAAAGAGAATGTCAAGGCTGTATATTATCACACTGCTTATTTAATATATATGCAGAGTATATCATGCAAAGTGCAAGGCTGGATGAAGCACAAGCTGGAATCAAGATTGCTGGGAGAAATATCAATAGCCTTAGAAATGCAGATGACACTAATCTTATGACAGAAGGTGAGGAGGAACTGAAAGAACCTCTTGATCAAAGTGAAAGAGGAGAGTGAAAAAACTGACTGAAAACTCAACATTCCAAAAACTAGAATCATGGCATCTGGTCTCATCACTTCATGGCAAATAGGTGGGGAAACAATGGAAACGGTGAGCGATTTTATTTTCCTTGACTCCACAATCACTGCAGATGGTGACTGCAGCCATGAAATTAAAAGACGCTTGCTCCTTGGAAGAAAAGCTATGATCAACCTAGACAGCATATTAAAAAGCAGAGACATTACTTTGCCAACAAATATCCATCTAGTCAAAGCTATGGTTTTTCTAGTAGTCATATATGGATGTGAGAGTTGAGCTATAAAGAAAGCTGAGTGCCGAAGAACTGATGCTTTTGAACTGTGGTTGTTGGAGAAGACTCTTGAGAGTCCCTTGGATAGCAAGTGGATCCAACCAGTCCATCTTAAAGGAAATCAGTCCTGAATATTCATTGGAAGAACTGACATTGAAGCTGAAACTCCAATACTTTGGCCACCTCATGTGAAGAACTGATTCATTGGAAAAGACCTTGACTGAAGGCAGGAGAAGGGGACGACAGAGGATGAGATGGTTAGATGGCATCACTGACTCGATAGACATGAGTTTGAGCAAGCTCTGGAAGTTGGTGTTGGTCAGGGGAGCCTGGCATGCTGCAGTCCATGGGGTTGCAAAGAGTCTGACATGACTGAGGGACTGAACTGAACTGAACTAATTATTGGCCTATTGAGATTTTCTATTTCTGCATGTGTTTTTGAAACCTAATATATTACATTCAGATTATCCAGTTTGTTGGAGTACAATTGTTCACAATACCCTATTATACTCCTTTTTATTTCTATAAAATCTATAGTATTATACCCTCTTTCATTTCTGATTTTAGTTACTCGGGTATTCTCTCTTTTATTCCTTTGTCAGTCTCTCTAAAGAATTATCAATTTTGTAGACCTTTTCAAAGAACCAACTCTTGGTTATGTAGATGTTCTTCTTTTATATTCCCTGTTTTATTTATCCCTCCTCTTATCTTCATTATTTCCTTCCTCTGATAGCTTTGGATTTAATATATTCTTTTAATTATTGTTTCTCAAGATGTAGTTAGGTTATTGATTTGAGATCTTTCTCACTTTTTAATGTAACTATTGAAGATGTAAGTTTCCCTCTTGGCCCTGCTTTCAGTGTATCCGATGGTTTCCATATGTTGCACTGCTTTATATTAGGTACTCTGATGTTCCATGCATATGTATTTATAACTGCTATAACTTCCAGGTCAATTGACTGTTGTATTATATAGTGGCCTTCTTTGTCCTCTGAGAGTTTTTTACTTACAATCTGTTTTGTCTGATGCCGTTATAGCCTTGTGCTTCTGTCACACCTCTTCGAGTTGCCTTTCTCCAGCATCTCATGATCACAAAGAGTGGCTCTGGCTTTTTCTTCCTGTCATCATATCTCTGTACGGCCTAGATCAGCAAGCCCTAATGCCTGGATGTTGTAGGTAGAAAGAGTCTTTTCTCTGAACTGTCATCTAGAGAAGCAACGATAGGAAAAAGGAAGGATAGAGGAACCTGGTGATCTACAGTCCATGAGGTTGCAAAGAGTCAGACATGACTGAGCAACTAATACTTTCACTTTTCAAATTAGTTTGTTAGAACCCTAACCCCTGATGTGATTGAATTTTATAGGGCTTTTAGGAGGCAATTAAGGTTAAACAAGGTTATAAGGATGGGTTCTAATTTAGCAGGGTTGGTAGCCTTATAAGAAAAGCAAGAGAGACCTGTCTCTCTCCATGTGCACTCACTAAGGAAAGGCTATGTCAGGACATAGGAGGCCACCATCTTCAAGCTGGGAAAAGAAACCATAAATTGGATTGGTTGACACCTTGACCTTGAATTTCTACTCAACAGAACTATAAGAAATAAATTTCTGTTATTTAAGCCACCCAATCTATGTATTCTATTGTGTCAGCTCAAGCTAAGACAAACCTGTTCATAGTACACAATTAAATTAGTTACCATTTATTAATAGATTGTGTTTACCATTTAGTTATAAATTAAATGTACATAAAACAGGTTGAATTGGTATTTAGATAAATTTTTTTGTTTAAATACAAGCAAATAAATAAATGACAAATCCCATAGATTCTTAAATAGAACCTGTTCAGTGATAAGCCTAATTTTGGATACAAAGCTTTAAGTATCCGTTGAACATCTATGTGCCCAGCACTCTTTAAATCAATAATTGAATCCTTACTGTAAAAGCAGTCTCCGTATTGTAATTCTTAGCTCTCAGTACATAGTAGGTATCCAATAAATGTTAGCTGCATTCGTGTAAAAAAATAAATAAATACAAAAAAAATAAAATAAAATAAATTATTATTTTGATTAGTAGAGGTTTATACATCAAAATTCAGCTAGTAAAGAATCTGCCTGCACTGCAGGAGACCTGGGTTCGATCCCTGGGTTAGAAAGATCCCCTGGAGAAGGGAACAGCTACCCACTGCAGTATTCTGGCCTGGAGAATTCCATGGGGTTGCAAAGAGTCAGATATGACTGATCAACTTTCAGTTTTATATCAAAATTAATGGCACAGACACAGAATATTCTCTAGAGAAATATCCTTTTAGGAAGATAGAAATATATAGACAGGAAAGTGTATATTGGACAAAGTTATTTGTGATTATCTAATGCCTCTCAGTAATATAGTTAAAGAGACACTGTTTTCAGATGTTGGAATATTTTTCTATCAAGTTCAGTATTACTTTTTGGAAGGAAATGTCCTACTACTATTTAAAAAAGAAACATTTAATATCCTTTTGAAAACTTATAGTGATTTCCAAAATCAGGGAAAAGGCAGTTTGGAATTATATATGGTTCTGAGTCCCCTGTTAATTCTTTTAGGATTTTAAAAAAAAATTATTGGAGTATAGTTGATTTATAATGTTTTAGGTTTATGACAAGGTAAATCAACTATACATATATATCTACTCTTTTTTATATTCTTTTCCCATACAGGTCATTACATAGTATCGAGTAGACTTCCCTGTGCTATACAGTAGGTTCTCGTTAATTATTTTATATATAGTAGTATGTATATGTCAATTCCAGTCTCTCAAGTTATCCCTCCTCCCTTCACCCTCCCAGCTCCGCCCAGGCCCCATGCTGGCTCCTTGTAACCATAAGAATGTTTTCTACATCTGTGGCTCTATTTCTATTTTGTAAATAAGTACATTTGTACTATTTCTTTAGATTCCCATATAAGCAATGTTGTTCAGTCGCTCAGTCACGTCCAGCCCTTTGCAACCCCATGAACTGCAGCACTCCAGGCTTCCCTTTCCTTCACGATCCCCTGGAATTTGCTCAAACTCATGTCCATTGAGATGGTGATGCTATATAACCATCTCATCCACTGTCTTCCCCTTCTCCCCTGCCTTCGATCTTTCCCAGCATCAGGATCTTTTTCAATGAGTTGGCTCTTCCTTTCAGGTGGCCAAAATATTAGAAGTTCAGCATCAGTCTTTCCAATGAATAGTCAGGTTTGATTTCCTTTGTGATTGACTGGTTTGATATCCTTGCTGTCCAAGGAACTCTGAAGAGTTTTCTCCAGCACTACAGTTTGAAAGCATTAATTTTTCAGTGCTCAGCTTTCTTTATGGTTCAACTTTCACATCTGTACGTGACTACAGGAAAAACCATAGATTTGACTATATGGACCATTGTCTACAAAATGATGCCTCTGCCTTTTAATACGCTCTAAGTTTGTTATAGCTTTTCTTCCAAAGAGCAAGCGTCTTTTAATGTCATAACCAGAGTCACCATCCACAGTGATATTGGAAACCAAAAAAATAAAGTTTGTCAGTGTTTCCATTTTTTTCCCCATCTATTTGCCTTGAAGTGATGGGACCAGATGCCATGATCTTAGTTTTTGAATGTTGAGTTTTAAACCAGCCTTTTCACTCTCCTCTTTTACCTTCATCAAGAGGCTCTTTAGTTCCTCTTTGTTTTCTGTCATTAGGGTGGTGTCATCTGCATACTTGAGGTTATTGATATTTCTCCCAGCAGTCTTGATTACAGCTTCTAGTTCATCCAGCCCAGTATTTCACATGATGTGCTCTGATTATAAGTTAAATAAGCAGGCTTACAATATAAACCCTTGACATACTCCTTTCCCAACTTGGAACCAATCTGTTTTTCCATGTCCAGTTCTAACTGTTGCTTCTTGATCTGCATACAGGTTTCTCAGGAGGCAGGTAAAGTGGTCTGGTATTTCCATGTCTCGAAGTATTTTCCAGAGTTTCTTGTGATTCACACAGTCAAAGGCTTTAGCATATTCAGTGAATCAGAAGTAGATGTTTTTCTCGAATTCTCTTGCTTTTTCTTTGATCCAACAAATGTTGGCAATTTTCCCTATGGTTCCTCTGCCTTTCTAAATCCAGCTTGAACAAATGCAAGTTCTCAGTTCACGTACTGTTAAAGCCTAGCTTGAAGGAATTTGAGCATTACTTTGTTAGCATGTGAAATGAGTGCAGTTGTGTAGTAGTTTGAACATTCTTTGACATTGCCCTTCTTTGGGATTGAAATGAAAACTGATATTTTCCAGTCCTGTGTCCACTGCTGAGTTTTCCAAATTTGCTGGTGTATTGAGTGCAGCACTTTAACAGCATCATCTTTTAAAATCTAAAACAGCTCAGCTGCAATTCCATCACCTCCACTAGCTTTGTTTGTGGTGATGCTTCTGAAGGCCCACTTGACTTTGCACTCCAAGATGTCTGGCTCTAGGTGAGTGACTACACCACCATGGTTGTCCAGGTCATTAAGACCTCTGTGTACAGTTCTTCTGTATATTCTTGCCACCTTTTCTTAGTATCTTCTGCTTCTGTTAGGTCCATTCCATTTCTGTCCTTTATTGGGCCCATATTTGCATGAAATGTTCCCTTAGTATCTCTAATTTTCTTGAAAAGATCTCTAGTCTTTTCCATTCTATTGTTTTCCTCTGTTTCTTTGCATTATTCACTTCAGAAGACTTTCTTATCTTTCCTTGCTATTCTCTGGAACTCTTCATTCAGGTGGGTGAATCTTTCCTTCTAACCTGTGCCTTTCGCTTTTCTTTTCTCAGCTGTTTGTAAGGCCTCTTCAGCCAACCATTTTGCCTTGTTGCATTTCTTTTTCTTGGGTATGTTTTGATCACTGCCTCCTGTTCAGTGTTTTGAACCTCTATCCATAGTTCTTCAAGCCTTGTCTATCAGATCTAACCTATTGAATCTATCTGTTACTTCCACTGTATAAGGAATTTGATTTAGGTCATACCTGAATGGCCTAGTGGTTTTCCCTACTTTCTTCAATTCAAGTCTGTATTTTACAATTAGGAGTTCGTGATCTGAGGCACGGTCAGCTCCAGGTCTTGTTTTTGCTGACTGTATAGAGCTTCTCCATGTTAGACTCCAAAGAATATAATCAATCTGATTTCAGTATTGACTCTCTGATGATGTCCACATATAGAATCATCCTTTGATTTGTTGGAAGAGGATGTTTGGTATGACCAATGCATTCTCTTGGCATGATGCTGTTAGCCTTTGTCCTGCTTCATTTTGTACTCCAAGGCCAAACTTGCCTATTACTCCAGTTACCTCTTGATTCCCTACTTTTGCATTCCAGTCACATATGATGAAAAGAATGTCTTTTTTTGGTGTTAGTTCTAGAAGGTCTTGTAGATATATATTGATATATAAGCAATATCATGTGATATTTGTCTCTTTCTTCCCTCAGTATGACAACATCTAGGTCCGTATGTGTTGCTGGAAATAGCATTGTTTTGTTCTTTTATATGGCTGAGAAATATTATATATATGTACCACATCTTTTTCCATTCATCTGTCAGTGGACATTTAGATTTTTTCCATTATCTGGCTATCATAAATAGTGCTGCAGTGAACATAGGTTACATGCATCCTTTTGAGTTGTGTTTTTTTCCATGTATATGCCTGGAGTGAGATAGCTGGGTCATATCATAGTTCTATTTTTAGTTTTTTAAGGACCCACCATACTGTTCTCCTTAGTGGCTGTATCATTTTAATTTCTATCCAGAAGTTCAAGAGGGTTCCCTTTCCTCCACTATCTTTCCAGCATTTAATTGTTTGTAGATTTTTTTTGATGATGTCCATTCTGACTAGTGTGAGGGGATACTGCATTAGAGTTTTGATTTGCATTTTTCTAATAATTGTGATATTGAGCATCATTTCCTGTACCTCTTGGCAATTTGTATGTCTTCTTTGGAGAAATGTCTACTTAGATCTGCTTATTTTTTGATTGGGTTGTTTGCTTTGATATTGAGCTGCATGAGTTTTTTGTGTATTTTTGAAATTAATCCTTTGTCAGTTGCTTTGTTTACAGATATTTTCTCCCATTTTGAGAGTTTTCTTTTTATCTTGTTTATGGTTTCCTTTGGTGCACAAAAGCTTTTAAACTTAATTAGGTCTCATTTGTTTGTTTCTATTTTCCTTATTCTAGGAGGTAGATCAAAAAAGATCTTGCTGTGATTTATTTCAAAGGGTATTTTTCCTGTTTTCCTCAAAGGGTTTTATAGTCTCTGGCCTTACATTTAGGACTTTAGTCAATTTTGAGTTTATTTTTGTGTCGTGTTATGGAGTCTACTAATTTCATTCTTTTCATGTGGCTATTCAGTGTTCCCAGCACCACTTATTGAAGAATCTGTGTTTTTTTCCATTGTATATTCCTGCCTTCTTTGTCATAGAATAGGTGATGATAGTTGTGTGGGCTTATCTCTGGGCTTTCTCCCTGTTTCATTGATCTATACTCCCGTTCTTGTGCCAGTATGACACTGTTTTGATGACTGTAGCTTTATACTATAGTCTGAAGTCAGTTCAGTTCAGTTCAGTCGCTCAGTCATGTCCGACTCCTTGCGACCCCAGCACGCCAGGTCTCCTTGTCCATCATCAACTCCCGGAGTTTCCTCAAACTCATGTGCCTCGAGTCAGTGGTGCCATCCAGTCATCTCATCTCTGTCGTCCCCTTCTCCTCCTGCCCCCAATTCCTCCCAGCATAAGGGTCTTTTTCCAGCGAGTCAACTCTTCGCATGAGGTGGCCAAAGTATTGGAGTTTCAGCCTCAGCATCAGTCCTTCCAATGAATAACCATGACTGATCTCCTTTAGGATAGACTGGTTGGATTTCTGTGCAGTCCAAGGGACTCTCAAGAGTCTTCTCCAACACTACAGTTCAAAAGCATCAATTCTTCAGCGCTCAGGTTTCTTCACAGTCCAACACTCACATCCATACATGAACACTGGAAAAACCATAGCCTTGACTAGATGGACCTTGTTGGCAAAGTAATGTCTCTGCTTTTGAATATGCTATCTAGGTTGGTCATAACTTTCCTTCCAAGGAGTAAGCGTCTTTTAATTTCATGGCTG
>SJYX01017447.1:103364-123441 GCA_006410675.1 Oreotragus oreotragus
CTAGTCAAGGCTATGGTTTTTCCTGTGGTCATGTATGGATGTGAGAGTTGGACTATGAAGAAGGCTGAGTGCCACAGAATTGATGCTTTTGAACTGTGGTGTTGTAGAAGACTCTTGAGAGTCCCTTGGACTGCAAGGAGATCCAACCAGTCCATTCTGAAGGAGATCAACCCTGAGATTTCTTTGGAAGGAATGATGCTAAAGCTGAAACTCCAGTACTTTGGCCACCTCATGCGAAGAGTTGACTCATTGGAAAAGACTCTGATGCTGGGAGGGATTGGGGGCAGGAGGAGAAGGGGACGACCGAGGATGAGATGGCTGGATGGCATCATGGACTCGATGGATGTGAGTCTGAGTGAACTCCGGGAGTTGGTGATGAACAGGGAGGCCTGGCGTGCTGCGATTCATGGGGTCGCAAAGAGTCGGACACGACTGAGTGACTGAACTGAGGGCAAGTCTTTTTTCTCCTTAGGTAGTTATATTCCTAGATATTTTAGTCTTTTTGATGCAGTGGTAAATGGTATTGTTTCCTTGACTTTTCTTTCTGATCTTTTGTTGTTTGTGTGTAGGAATGCAAGAGTTTTCTGTGTGTTAATTTTTTGTATTCTGTAACTACCAAATGCATTGATTAGGATCAGTGGTTTTCTGATGGCCTGTCCAGGATTTTCTATGTATAGTATCTTGCCATCTCCAAGCAGTGTCAGTTTTACTTCTCGTTTGCCCATTTGGATTCCTTTTATTTCATTTTCTTCTCTGTACTGTGATTAGTACTGTGTAAACTGTATTGAGTAATGACAGCAGTAGTGGACGTCTTGTCTTGTTCTTGATTGTAGAGAAAATGGCTTTCAGTTTTTTACCACTGAGAATGATATTTCAATGTGAGTATATGGCCTTTATTATGTTGAGATAGTTTCCCTGTAAGCCCATTTCTGGAGAGATTTTTATCATAGATAGGTGTTGAACACTGTTAAAAGCTTCTTCTGCATCAATCTGCTAATGTGGGATGTCACGTTGACTGATTTCCATATATTGAGAATCTGTGCAGCCCTGTAGTAAATCCCAATTGCCCATGGCGTATAATCCTTTTAATATGTTGTTGGATTTGGTTTACTGATATTTTGTTGAGGACTTTTACATCGATGTTCATCAGTGATAATGGTCTGAAGTTTTCTTTTTTGTGTGGTATTGTTGTCTCGTTTTGGTATCAGGATGATGGGGGTCTTGTGGAAAAGTTTGGGAGCTTCTTCCCCTTTGCAATTAAAAAAGAATAATTTGAGGATAGGTGTCAGCTCTTCTCTAGATGTTTGATAGAATTCATCTGTGCAGCCATCTGGTCCTAGACTTTTATTTGGCAGAAGAGTTTTAATTTGGTTTTGATTTCATTACTTGTAATTGATCTATTTTTATTTTCTATTTCTTCCTGGTTCAGACTTAGGTTCTGCCTTTCTAAGAATTTGTCCATTTCTTCCAGATTGTCCATTTTATTGCCATACAGTTGCTTGTAGTAATCTCTTATGATCCTTTGTATTTCTGCAGTGTCAGTTTTAATTTCTCTTTTTCATATCTAATTTTACTGATTTGAATTCTGTCCTTTTTACTTGGTGAATTGGCTAAAGATATATCAATTTTGTTTATCTTCTCAATGAAGCAACTTTAGTTTTATTGATCTTTGTGTTGTTGTCTTCATTTATGTTGCATGGTCTGATCTTTGTGATTTCTTTCCTTCTGTTAACTTTGTGTTCTTTTTTCCTGTATTTTAAGTGTAAGAATAGATTGTTTGAGATTTTTTGTTGTTGTTCCTTGAGGTATGATTATGTTGCTATAAACTTCTTTCTTAGAACTGCTTTTCCTGCATCCCAAAGGTTTTGGGTTTTCTTGGTTTTATTATAATTTGTCTCTAGGTATTTTTTTATTTCTTCAGTGATGCATTGATTATTTAGTAATATATTGATAAGTGTCCATGTACTTGTGTTTTTCAGTTTTTCCCCCTGTAACTGACTTCTAATCTCATAGTGTTGTGGTCAGGAAAGCTGATATGATTTCAGTTTTCTTCAGTTTACTAAGGCTTGATTTGTGATCCAAGATATGATCTATCTTAGAGAATGTTCTGTGTACACTTTAGAATAAAGTGTATTCTACTGCTTTTGGATGAAATATCTGATAGATATCAATTAAGTCTACCTAGTCTAATATGTCATTTAAGGCTTGGCTTTCCTTGACTCAGACAGTAAACATCTGTCTACAATGCGGGAGATCTGGGTTCAGTCCCTAGGCTGGGAAGATCCGCTGGAGAAGGAAATGGCAATCCACTCCAGTACTATTGCCTGGAAAATCCCATGGACAGAGGAGCCTGGTAGGCTACAGTCCATGGGGTCACAAAGAGTTGGACATGACTGAGCGACTTCACTTTCACTTTCCTTATTAATTTCCTGTCTGGTTGATCTATCCCTTGGCATAAAGGGGGTTGTTAATGCCCCCCCCACTATTATCGTGTTACTATTTCCCCATTTATTGCTGTTAGCATTAGTCATATATATTGAGGTACAGCTATGTTGGGTGCTAAAGTATTTACAATTGTTATGTCTTTCTCTGAGATTTATTCCTTGAGTATTATGTAGTATATTTCCTTAAATCTTGTAATAGTCTTTATTTTAAATTTGATTCTATTTTATGACTGTTGCTACTCTAGCTTGCTTTTGATTTCTGTTTGCATGGAAGATCTTTTTCCATCCCCTCACTTTCAGTCTGTGTTTGTTCCTAGGTCTGAAGTGGATCTCATGCATATATATGGATCTTGGGTTTTTTTTTTTTTTTTTTAAATTTATTCATCTAATCCATGTCCTTTGGTAGGAGCACTTAATCCATTTACATCTAAGGTAATTATTCCTATTGCCATTTAAAAATTGTTTTGGGTTTGTTTTTGTAGGTCTTTTTTTTTTTTTTTNTTTGGCCACCTCATGCGAAGAGTTGACTCATTGGAAAAGACTCTGATGCTGGGAGGGATTGGGGGCAGGAGGAGAAGGGGACGACCGAGGATGAGATGGCTGGATGGCATCATGGACTCGATGGATGTGAGTCTGAGTGAACTCCGGGAGTTGGTGATGAACAGGGAGGCCTGGCGTGCTGCGATTCATGGGGTCGCAAAGAGTCGGACACGACTGAGTGACTGAACTGAGGACAAGTCTTTTTTCTCCTTAGGTAGTTATATTCCTAGATATTTTAGTCTTTTTGATGCAGTGGTAAATGGTATTGTTTCCTTGACTTTTCTTTCTGATCTTTTGTTGTTTGTGTGTAGGAATGCAAGAGTTTTCTGTGTGTTAATTTTTTGTATTCTGTAACTACCAAATGCATTGATTAGGATCAGTGGTTTTCTGATGGCCTGTCCAGGATTTTCTATGTATAGTATCTTGCCATCTCCAAGCAGTGTCAGTTTTACTTCTCGTTTGCCCATTTGGATTCCTTTTATTTCATTTTCTTCTCTGTACTGTGATTAGTACTGTGTAAACTGTATTGAGTAATGACAGCAGTAGTGGACGTCTTGTCTTGTTCTTGATTGTAGAGAAAATGGCTTTCAGTTTTTTACCACTGAGAATGATATTTCAATGTGAGTATATGGCCTTTATTATGTTGAGATAGTTTCCCTGTAAGCCCATTTCTGGAGAGATTTTTATCATAGATAGGTGTTGAACACTGTTAAAAGCTTCTTCTGCATCAATCTGCTAATGTGGGATGTCACGTTGACTGATTTCCATATATTGAGAATCTGTGCAGCCCTGTAGTAAATCCCAATTGCCCATGGCGTATAATCCTTTTAATATGTTGTTGGATTTGGTTTACTGATATTTTGTTGAGGACTTTTACATCGATGTTCATCAGTGATAATGGTCTGAAGTTTTCTTTTTTGTGTGGTATTGTTGTCTCGTTTTGGTATCAGGATGATGGGGGTCTTGTGGAAAAGTTTGGGAGCTTCTTCCCCTTTGCAATTAAAAAAGAATAATTTGAGGATAGGTGTCAGCTCTTCTCTAGATGTTTGATAGAATTCATCTGTGCAGCCATCTGGTCCTAGACTTTTATTTGGCAGAAGAGTTTTAATTTGGTTTTGATTTCATTACTTGTAATTGATCTATTTTTATTTTCTATTTCTTCCTGGTTCAGACTTAGGTTCTACCTTTCTAAGAATTTGTCCATTTCTTCCAGATTGTCCATTTTATTGCCATACAGTTGCTTGTAGTAATCTCTTATGATCCTTTGTATTTCTGCAGTGTCAGTTTTAATTTCTCTTTTTCATATCTAATTTTACTGATTTGAATTCTGTCCTTTTTACTTGGTGAATTGGCTAAAGATATATCAATTTTGTTTATCTTCTCAATGAAGCAACTTTAGTTTTATTGATCTTTGTGTTGTTGTCTTCATTTATGTTGCATGGTCTGATCTTTGTGATTTCTTTCCTTCTGTTAACTTTGTGTTCTTTTTTCCTGTATTTTAAGTGTAAGAATAGATTGTTTGAGATTTTTTGTTGTTGTTCCTTGAGGTATGATTATGTTGCTATAAACTTCTTTCTTAGAACTGCTTTTCCTGCATCCCAAAGGTTTTGGGTTTTCTTGGTTTTATTATAATTTGTCTCTAGGTATTTTTTTATTTCTTCAGTGATGCATTGATTATTTAGTAATATATTGATAAGTGTCCGTGTACTTGTGTTTTTCAGTTTTTCCCCCTGTAACTGACTTCTGATCTCATAGTGTTGTGGTCAGGAAAGCTGATATGATTTCAGTTTTCTTCAGTTTACTAAGGCTTGATTTGTGATCCAAGATATGATCTATCTTAGAGAATGTTCTGTGTACACTTTAGAATAAAGTGTATTCTACTGCTTTTGGATGAAATATCTGATAGATATCAATTAAGTCTACCTAGTCTAATATGTCATTTAAGGCTTGGCTTTCCTTGGCTCAGACAGTAAACATCTGTCTACAATGCGGGAGATCTGGGTTCAGTCCCTAGGCTGGGAAGATCCGCTGGAGAAGGAAATGGCAATCCACTCCAGTACTATTGCCTGGAAAATCCCATGGACAGAGGAGCCTGGTAGGCTACAGTCCATGGGGTCACAAAGAGTTGGACATGACTGAGCGACTTCACTTTCACTTTCCTTATTAATTTCCTGTCTGGTTGATCTATCCCTTGGCATAAAGGGGGTTGTTAATGCCCCCCCCACTATTATCGTGTTACTATTTCCCCATTTATTGCTGTTAGCATTAGTCATATATATTGAGGTACAGCTATGTTGGGTGCTAAAGTATTTACAATTGTTATGTCTTTCTCTGAGATTTATTCCTTGAGTATTATGTAGTATATTTCCTTAAATCTTGTAATAGTCTTTATTTTAAATTTGATTCTATTTTATGACTGTTGCTACTCTAGCTTGCTTTTGATTTCTGTTTGCATGGAAGATCTTTTTCCATCCCCTCACTTTCAGTCTGTGTTTGTTCCTAGGTCTGAAGTGGATCTCATGCATATATATGGATCTTGGGTTTTTTTTTTTTTTTTTTAAATTTATTCATCTAATCCATGTCCTTTGGTAGGAGCACTTAATCCATTTACATCTAAGGTAATTATTCCTATTGCCATTTAAAAATTGTTTTGGGTTTGTTTTTGTAGGTCTTTTTTTTTTTTTTTGTCTGATTAGAGGAGCTCCTTTAGCATTTGTGGTAAAGCTAGTTTGATGGTGCTGAATTATCTTAGTTCTGGCTTGTCTGTAAAACTTTTGATTTCTTTATAGGACCTGAATGAGATTCTTGTTGGGTAGAGTGCTTTTGTTTGTACGTTTTCCCCTTTCATTACTTTAAATATATCTTACCATTCCCTTCAGGCCTGTAGAGTTTCTGTTAAAAAAGATCAGCTATAACCTAATGAAGATTCCTTTGTATGTTATTTTTTTTTTTCCCGTGGTGCTTTCATTTTTTCTTTGTGTTTAATTTTTGTTAGTTTGATTAGTGTGTGTCTTGGTGTGTTTATCCTTGAGTTTATCCTATATGGGATTTCCTGTGCTTCCTGGATTTGAGTGATTATTTCCTTTCCCATATTAGGAAACTTTTTAAACTATAATCACTTCAAATATTTTCTCAGACCCTTTCTCTTTCTCTTTTTCTGGACCCGTATAATTTGAATGTTGGTGCACTTGATGTTGTCCCAAAAGTCTCTGAGACTGTCCTCATTTCTACCATTCTGTCTTCCCGTCTACTTGCCTGTTCTTCTGCCTTAGGTTCTACTATTGATTTTCTTCCAGTGAATTCTTAATTGCTGTTATTTTGTTCATCACAGTTTATTCTTTAATTCTTTTAGGTCTTTGTTAAGCACTTATATTTTGTCAATCTGTGCTTACATTGTGTTTCTGAGATCTTGGATCATCTTTACTATCATAACTCTGAATTCTGTTTCAGGTGATTGTCTATTTCCTCATCTATTTGACCTTGTGGGTTTTTACCTTGGTCCTTGATCTGCAACGTATTTCTCTTGTCACCTCGTTTGGTCTAAATTGCTATGTTTGTGGTCTCCCTTCTGCATGCTTTAGGGGAGCAGTTCCTTTGGCTTCTTCGTCTGCCCCTGGTGGGTGAGGTTGGTCCCGGGTCTTGTGCAGGCTCACACAGTGGATAAAGGAAGTACTGATGTCTCTTCCTTGTTTCATAATGGAATTTATGCTATCATGGGACCCACCATATGATATCATGTAAACTTAACTATATCCCAAAGGGCCTACCCTCTAATACCATCACAGTAGGGGATTAGGATTTCAACATTTCAATTGAGTGGACTACAGCAGCCATCTTCAAGTCAGAAAGATGGCCTTCACCAAAACCCAACCATGCGGCTAACCTGACATATCAGAGGTCCCAGCTTCCAGATCTGTGAAAAATAAATGTCTCGTTTTCTAAGTCAAGTAGTCCATGGTATTCTGTATTTTTAGAAGCCTGAGCAAACAAAGACAAGTCTCTTCCTTCTGTCCTTGGTGCAAGGACATGGAGAGAATAGGGCAAAGGTGAGAAAAAGTCCCAGGAAATTTCCTACCATCTTGAATGTGGCTTTTTCTTGGAGTTATAGATTTTTAGCTAGTTTCCAAAGCTCCTACAAAGTTATCTTAATCAATGTGTGATTATTTATTTGGAAATTCTGTAGGAAAATGAGAGCCTGAAGCTTCCTAGTCCTTACATCTTTATGTGCTGTATGCTATTCTTAGTTGCTCAGTTGTGTTCAACTCTTGCGACCCCATAGACTGTAGCCTGCCAGGCTTCTCTGTCCATGGGATTCTCCAGGCAAGAATACTGGCTGCTGCTGCTGCTAAGTCGCTTCAGTTGTGTCCGACTCTGTGTGACCCCATAGATGGCAGCCCACCAGGCTCCCCCATCCCTGGGATTCTCCAGGCAAGAACACGAGTGGGTTGCCATTTCCTTCTCCAAAGCATGAAAGTGAAAAGTGAAAGTGAAGTTGCTTAGTCATTTCCGACTCCTAATGACCCCATGGACTGCAGCCTCAGGCTCCTTCGCCCATGGGATTTTCCAGGCAAGAGTACTGGAGTGGGGTGCCATTGCCTTCTCCATTACATCTTTATAGAGAATGTTTATTTTGAAAAATAAGGGATAATGTATAGTGAATCCAAGTATAATATGTCAAAGTGAGTATATTGGTTTACCTGGGTGTTTTGAAAGTTGATCAATATTTAATGAATATATTTAATATTTTAATATCATAATTTGATTAAAACTCTAAATTCATGAACTTGATTCCATAGTCACTATGTTCACTGTCAAATATCCTGAAGCATATATGATAAATAGCCATTTCATGCTTAAGTATATATACTATACCTATATACAGAAACATTCTCGAGCAGTTATAAAATATAGTATTATAGCAAGTATATTTTTTAATATATAACAAATACATTATTTCCTTGTGCCCAAAATGCAAATTTGCAAATTGCATACAGGAACTCATCAAATCTGCTGGATGAATTATGTAATTCAATTTGGCAAAATTTTTGCTCACAGCACAAATAGTTTTCTTTGGTTTTCTTGGATTCTTTTCTAAGAAGGAGGTAGCTGGAAGAAAGTGAAAAATTACAGGATATGATTCATAAAAATCCCACATCTTTTTTGTGTGCTTGTACATTCTTTTTTGAGGGAAAATGTTTTTGTCCCACAGCGTGATTTCTCTTCATTCTCAGTAAGTAGTTTTTAGTTGGAAAGATACCCATGGATAGGATACCCAAGGTATTCAAAAAAGGGAACTAGAGGAAGATGCATGCCATTTAGCATCTAGAAGAACGTGTAGCATATTCATTAAATCTCTTTTTCACCAGAAAGGAATGTGAAGCCTGAACTTTAACACGGCCACAGTACATACTAGAGAGCAAAGAAATGAAACCTCAGCTATGTATGTTCCTGCCAAGCATTAGCCCAAATCCTTCAGTCGCTGACATTTGATGGGTATCTGTTTCCCTGTCATGTTTGAAGAGAGAAGAAAATAATGCCCATGTAACTCTATCCTCACTTCTAAGGTTTAAACAAGTAGAACTCACTACTCTTTCTTCCTCTTTTCATTTGTTGGCAACAGTGAGATTAAGCATACATGCCCAAAGAAAGAACCACCAGCGCTGCATTGTCAGAGGTAGTTTTCAGAGGATACAAGAAACATCAAGTGACTAAGAGTAGTCACATCTCTGCCAATGGCCTATATGCGTCTTTCTTTCTTTCTTTTCTTTCTTGAAGCAGCTGGCAAACCCTTTCATGATTTTGGTTTGCGAAAAACTCTTATGGTAATAGCTATTCATTGCCCAGAGTGAAGAGTTCTCTTAAACAGTGGAATGACCAGCAGTTTCACAAACTAAAGTATAAATTTCAGGCATATGAATAATTCACAGAATATCAGAGCTAAGGGGAACCACACAGATTAGCTCTCTGCTGCTCTCATTTCCCAGCATGAGCCTGACACCACTTCTAATGCTCTCAGTGTGAAGGCCCGGTTAGGCTGCCACACTTCTCTCATAAAGGTGGGAGAGTTAATGCTGCCTTGTGCTTGGGATGGCGTTGTGAGGAGTTGCCAGAACAGGGAACCCAGAGGTTTGTGTTTTAATACATATGTAGAGATGGGAGATGAATATTTGGAACTTCCTGAGGTAGAGAGTTGGAACTATGAAACCTATCCTGTACACCATGTTTACAATTAATCTAAGATCCTGGAAAGACTGCCCCCAAGTGGCAGGGAAGACTGAAATAAGAAAAAGAAAAATCTGCCCATTGACAACAGAATGACAAGGAAGCTGGTAACCTTTTGTAGATACTGGATGGGAAAGAAAATTTATCCTGAGAAGTGGTAAGCCTGCACATAGATTTGTGATTTAAGGTGACATCAGTTAGATGGTCAAAGAACCCATAAGTAGCAAAATTAGCAGCAAAATAGTCTTAAGTAGTAAAACTTATGGGATCCCTACCAGAAGAAAATAAAATAATGCTCAAGATTGGTATGTCCTCAATTCAGATAATATGGAATTCCCACAGGTAAAAGTCTACCGAAAATGAATTCACATGAGTTTTTTTCATGAGAGTAAATAAACTATGTAAGCAGCGCTTGAGTACTCAAGCCCATAGAGAGCTCTGAGAGACATCAGAAACTAAATGTGTGGAAGGTGATTAAAATGTAAAACAAGAAGTATAAAGCAGTAGGAAAATAAGACACCAATAGAGGAATATTGAAAAAGAAGTGAATACATTTTAGAAAATGAGTAGTACAGCCTTGGAAAGTTAAAATTCATGGTATAGAAATGCATTAAATTAGACCTGAAAAGATTTGAGCAAATTATGCAGAAGGGAGAATGAAAAGAAAATGCAGTGGAAAATGTAAAAGGCAAGTTCATGGACAAAAAGTATGGAGTGAGGCCTGTCAGTATATCTATTAAGGGTTACATTAAACAAGAATGAAGAAGGCAGTAGAAGATAGGGAGAGCTGTTACCAGTTACAAATGATTTAGAATACACAAAATAGATGAAAGATTTTTATTTTCAGATTTAGAAAACATCATAAGTTCCTTTGCAGCATAAACACAAAAATCATCCCTACTCATAGAGAAGATCTTAAAAGATCTAGAGAGAGAGAAAAAATAGTTTCCCTTCAAAGGAATGATAATGAGGCAATTCGAGACATACTGATAGTGGAAGTAGAGGCAGGAATAGAATAAAATGACGCTGTCACCATGCAACATAGAATACTATATCTAGCCAACATTATCATTTAAGAGTGAAGCCAAAAGAAAACATTTTAAACAGGGAAAGTGGAAGTTAACCACTGCACACCTGAAAGAAGAAAGAAATTGGGTGCAAGCAAAATTATTGTGCAAAGAAGTTGGCCAACATGATGAAACACTACTGACTATTATTGTTATAAATGGAAAATACTAATCACTGATATATAACAATTGTTTTAAATGAATTTAATGTTTAAAATAAGGTGAAACTAAATACTAGACAATAATGAGACATAAAGTAGAGTATATAAGAATCAATGTAATTTAAGACTCATTCTGAAAAGGGAAAATAGAGATGTATGACTAAGATAATTCAGTTTAAGTCAAGTCAATAATGTGAGTAATTACTAAATAATAGAAACATTATGCATAGCTTTCCTAAAAGAACAGAAGTATAATGTTAAACTTAGAAACATTTCCATTATCTTCTCTGGGAATACTCTGGAAATACATCAACCCAGTTTGAATTTCTGTAAACAAGATTTATATACTTGCCTGCTTTTAAAGGTCTGTTTCTTAAAGCTCTGAACACCTTACTCAACTTGATCTCAACAGAGAGGACAATGATTTTGCAACACAGGTTATAGTATAGAGTTCCGTATACTTTCCCATTCACTTTCCATTGTGCTTGAAAAGAGTAGTGACAAGAAGGAACTATCTCATAGCATCTAGCAACTCTTTGATAAATATTCACCAATTGCAAAGCAGTGTGTATGGCTGTGTGGAACTGCTGGGTTTAATCTAATAGTTTCTTGGAAGAGATGAACATATGTATAATCATAAAAAGAAGTTAGAATGCATTTAGTTAAGCATGGGCCGAATTTTAAACTGGGGAAATTATAACTTCAAAATGGCAGAATAATTTTAATGGCACAGAAACCCCTTATAAATACATTCTGTCTGATGAGGATGTTATAGTCTATCAGAGTTTGGGTTCTGATGAAAGAACTGAAACTACTGCTTAAGATCAGTGCTTTGAAAGTAAAAGAGGTTGAAAATTATGTTTCATTAAAGGGCAAATAAAACAAATGGTTATTGAAGAACTTGATTATCTGGGACTTGATGTACCAGAAATTATAATTAACTGATTAAAAAAAAAAAAAGAATGAGAGAAATGCAAATGCCTGCAATTTAGAAAGCAATTTCTAAGGGGATTTTTAAGATGTCTAAAAATTTAATCTACTTTGTAATTCTCAACATTAGTTACTTTTAATTGAATGTTGACATTAAGGATAGTAGACATTAGTGATGAAAGGGACAATAACAATCATCCTAAATGATATCTACTCTCTTGATAGATTTTTGTCTAAATTTTCCTGTGAATATAATTATATGTAATTTAGACAACAAATACTTCTTGTATGTGTTCTATGTCTGCCTCTGTGTTACAGTTCGATGGAGGAAAAAAGAAAACAAAATAGGACACACTTTTTAAAGCCTTCATATCATACAATTCTAAGCTCAAACCTCTGGTAAAATTGCTTTTGCAGTTATATGGGAGGGAGGTTTAATGAAATTTTCATTTCTTTTCTATAGTTGTATCACCAATTTTCTTGCTCTTCTCAATGCTATTACAAGAAGAACACTAAATATATGTGACACAGTAAGCATTCAGTGAATGTTGATTACACTGGATAAAACAGTTTGGGTAGCAGTAAAGTAAATGGGCTTTTTTTCTGGCATGTGATTCTCAGTTTCCTCATCTATTAATTTACTCCCTTCACAAGAATGTTTTGATATTTAAATAGGAACACAGGGTAAGTTTTTAATAAATATTATTTCTTTAAGAATAAATGAAACAACTAAGATAAATGTTTAGCAAAGAGAAAAAATAATGTAATAAAAATGTACATTCTTGAAACAACCACATTTAACATGGATATAAAGTCTTCATATACAATTAAGAATAAATATTCATAAATATATAATTAAAAGTATTTTGCTACTCATTAGATTGATATACACTATCACATTTTAAATTTTTAAATCTTTTGGAGGAAAAACAAGAATATATGTGGGACTATATAAAAATTTAAATGTACTATATATGTTTTGAATACAGAATTAATAGTGGCTTTTCTAGATATATTAAGAACTTTAAATTTGAGTTGATCTAACATAAATGCAAGATTTATTTCCAGTTTTTAAAAAAGATTTTAAAAAGGGAATTCATTCATCTCCTTCCCTGACTCGTTTCCCTATTTTTAGGACATCTGAAAGAAGAGCTATCCATTTTCTCTTAAGTACTTATTAGGATATGTGGTGAATCATCCATTTGTGGCTACCTGGGAGAGTCACAGAAATTGATATTAACATTAATATACAAAGCTAAGCAGTAATTAAAATATTTGGAAGTATTTTGACCTAACTCTGCAAGTGTTAGGTAGGAGAAGAAATTTTTAGACTTCTAGTTTTATTTACAAATCACTTAAAAAAAAACTGTAACATTCATTATTTTTTACTTATACTCCACTTTTTCAATTGCTATCATTTCACTGTAAAAAGTTAAAGCAAAGAACCATGAAGTAACATTTGCCATTTGACAAATCTGATTAAACCAAAGGTGTTTATCATTGAAACTGACTCTACCCACCCACTCCATCTCAAGTTTACTTTCTGTTAGACAAAATATTACTGTCTTTTCCCAGAAGGAACCCCAAACCATTGTCCACTGGAAACGGTTATGTTTTAGGCTGTTAAACATTGCAGGGGGTTATAAAATACAAAAATAAGTATTGGTGTTGGAATGGATTTCAAAAGTTTTTGGAACATGTATTCCAAAGACATCTTAGGGTTCTTGACCAGATTAAAGAAAGATGTTGTAATGGGGAGGGGAAAAAAATGTTTTGTAACTTGTACTTACCTAGTTGCAATTACTAGATCCATATAAAATGATAATTTAATAAAATCATAAGGTTAGCAGAGAATGAACAGTCTATTCTGAAGGTTACTTATAGCTTTATACTTAAAGAATGCTTTCAGTATGCCATCTTTGGCATACCGTGTTTGCTGTTTGGAGGGAGGACAGGCTTTAGAGCTAAACAGACACAGGTAAGGGTTTAATCTTATTGTCAATGGACAAGTAAACAAGTAGCCTTTTCTTTGCTCCATGCTCTCATCTGTAAATGGGAGTAATACATGATGTAGAGGTCATGTGATGGATGATATAATTTTGGTACGGTGCTCAGTAGAGTAACAGGTATGTAGTAGTAGTAGTTTAGTTGCTAAGTTGGGTCCGACACTTGTGACCGCATGGACTGTAGCCCACCAGGCTCCTCTGTCCATGGAATTTCCCAGGAAAGAATACTGGAGTGGGTTGCCATTTCCTTCTCCAGGGGATCTTCCTGACCCAGGGATTGAACCCACGATTCCTCTATTACAGGTGGTCTCCTGTGTTGTAGGGGGATTCTTTAATGACTGAGCCGTTGGGGAAGCCAGCAGGCACATAGTNGTAGCCCACCAGGCTCCTCTGTCCATGGAATTTCCCAGGCAAGAATACTGGAGTGGGTTGCCATTTCCTTCTCCAGGGGATCTTCCTGACCCAGGGATTGAACCCACGATTCCTCTATTACAGGTGGTCTCCTGTGTTGTAGGGGGATTCTTTAATGACTGAGCCGTTGGGGAAGCCAGCAGGCACATAGTTGGTGCTTACTCATTGTTTGCTATCACTATTATTATTTACCCTGACCAGAAACTTACATTCAAACGGCAACTCCATTTTAATTTACTTTTTCTTCTTTGGTGAATTCTCACATTATTATAAAGGGAATTTACTTGCAAATAACATTTTAGCTTTTTGAAAGTGGAGCAGCTATATGGCACAGTAATTTATAATTAGTAATATTTATTCAACAAATATTTGTTAAACAGCTAGTATTCGAAGTTTAATTGTAGGCACTATAGAGGTAGAAAAATAAGAACACCTTTATTTCAAATAGGTTTTATTCACTCTACAACTAGAGGAAGGTCTAGTTCAGTAGAAAACACAAGACAAAAAGGAGAGCTTTCACATTCTTTGAAGGAGAATCATGACGTCAACATCATCAACAATAATCTGGAACACACCATCGGCTTTTCCATTCAATATTTTCAAATACAGAAGAAAAGGAATCAGAAGGTGAACAGTCCATGAGCATATTCAACAATGGTATTGTTATTAGGTATTAATCTTTTATTAGATAATTATTTTTCACATCTGGGAAAACATCACTGCCAGCAAAATTTTAAGGAAAGTTTGGCAACATGTATTTTTCTTAGCAGTTCTGGATGACAGATTTTAGTGAATGCCAGCCAAAAAAATTAAGGGCAAAACCACTGGTGCACAGAAGACAACAAACTGATCTTATTACAGAAACAGATAGCAGACCACAATATAAAAGACATTTTAATTTTACACCAAGCCAGAACGTCCAGACTGACTGGCATACACATCAACAAGCCTGGTCCGTGTTTAATCATAAGAGTGACAAGTACTGATTTCCTGCCTGCTCTGCCTACCTTATTTAAAAATATCAGGATATTTGCTTTCAAATGACACAAACTGCTGAAGCAATAATCTACAGAATGACCACTCACTGTTAACAGCATGTCTGTTTATGCCCAGTCGCCACTGAAAAGACAATTGCATATCACCCAACTGTGGAGCTAGACATTGACACTGCTTACCCAGAAAGAGTTTAGGAATCTTACAGTTTAGGAAGAGCATATGAAGATTTTTCATCTCAAAACGGTCTTTGCATACCCAAGGAAGTGCCATTCCTCCTCAGATTTTAAGAGTTCTTAATTCCTATATTAAAAAAACCACACAAACAACAAAAAACTATTCTACTCAGTTTTAATAAAAGCAGTAGCCAAAAATTGTTGCAAATTCTCTAACCAAATGTCATAAAATGCCAACTCCAAAAAAGGGCACCACGTTGAAGCCTCAAGGGCATGACTACAATGTCCCACAAAACATTTGACCCTCCTTACTTGATGTTGCAACATTTGCTTCTAACACGCCTAAGGCCCAGACAGAAATAAAAGAACTCTGGATTTCTTGGAATAGTCTGTAAATATTTTACTTCCAAATTATATTGATTTAAAATTTCTCCTTTGCCACTTTTTTTCTTCAGGTTGGAGTTCATGCTTGTGGGTTTGACTCATAAAACATCTAAAAGACAAGAAAAGTCTATATACAATCTTCTCTATGTGATAACTAGCAAAACACAATTAGGTAGTACCAAGAACGGTGGAAAACTGCGTTTGAGACAAAAAGAAAAATTCTGTGTTAATGAAACAAATGACAGGTCCAAAGCTGTAGATTAAAACACAATAACTTGATTTATCTATTGAGAATAGCAATAAGTCAAGTGGTTCTTGAAGAGAAAGATAAAGAAGAGTATGTACTAGAGTGTTTATATATTATAAAATGGCAATACCTAGTGATGTCATAGGAAATAAGTTGCCAAGGTTGCTTGTACTGAGGAAACAGATTTAAGAAATTATTCTGATAGTTTCGATAGGGCAATTTGGTATTGGCAGCTGGACAAGGGAAGGAGGGAAGGGGTGGAAAGGAAATTATTGGTTAGAAAGATTGGCACTGTATGGTGAATTTACCACATATTTGCTCAATGTTCCAGTTTGAGAATTAAGATGGTTTGAGAAATTATTACAACCCTGTTACCCTATCATTGAGGTCAAACAGAAGCAGCCCCAGATCAAAAGTGGAAGGTCCACTTGTCTGACCCAGCTATTTCCAGAATGTCAATAACTTTGACTCAGTTGTTGCATAAACCATTACATAAAACCTGCCAGGTGTACCACAGGAAAAATAAACTACAGTTGATTTGGAGAAATCAAGTTCTATAGGCCTTTGTGAGTATACCATGTTCATCTAAAAACTTTATACTCTGGTCACAAGACAATCATGCTGTGCTTCACAGAGCATTTATTTGATGGAGTAAAAACAGGCTGTTAGGAGGCAAAAGGTAAGATTTTCAATGTAAATATGACCAGGAAAAGAAGCCACATACAGGTGCTTATGTATTTTAGGGAGGGTGTTGATGAAAGTTATGTAGTACTCATAATACTTCATTCAAAAGGCAGTAAACAGTACACAATAGTGCTGGAAACCAAAAATATACTTGTGTCCTTTGGGAACACAGGACATATTTGATGATGATCATGACCATGCTGATGATCAATTTTGAAGACGACAAAACGCCTTCATTTCTTAGCGTACACCATCTGGTTTTCATTTCTTTTGGAGATGAAAATGCCCTCCTATGGAATGGCTCAACAGGTGTGTTGTTTCCTACTACTACTTAAAAAAAAAAAAAAATTTACTCAGTAAGTGAAGTGATTTCATTCGTGAATCAGGAAGACAGATACTGCTAGAAATGACAATGTCAAACTCATAACAGTGATTATTTCAAGCTCCGAATGAATCACTTTTAAGACAGGAACCTTTGGCTTATTTGTTTTGTGGCTATTAGGCATTTAATACTTCCACTGAGACAGAGTAAATGTTCTAAAGATAAATAGTAAAACAAAAAAAATTTAATTGTCCTAAACATAGATGCTAGGATGAAAAATAAGTATGAAAATGCTGATTGGAGAGAAATTTTCTCCCAGAAGGACTTCCACATGATCATTTTATATCCATATGGAATCTTCAAAGAATCCTAGTAAATCCACAAAGCTTTGGGGAAATCCTTCTCAAATAAAGTGGTACTGAATTGTTGGGGAAGACCAGTCTTAGTTTCTGAAATCTTTCTGTGAGGAGCTGTTCTGCTTTCAAATCTACCATGTTGCCAATGAGAGGTGTGGGAGAATTTTGCCAAGGTTTATAGTCAAAACCGAAGGTATGATTTCAATTTCTACAATTGAACACAGAAATATGACTTACAGTAGTTTGTTCATAAGTATCTGTTTTCTCCAAAAGCTGACTTCTGTCTCCACTATTGGTGTCATCGTTGTTCAGCTGCTATGTCACGTCTGACTCTGTGATCCCATGGACTGCAGCATGCCAGGCTTCCCTGTCCTTACCTGTCTCCCAGAGTTTGCTCAAACTGATATCCATTGATCCAGTGATCCCATCCAGCCATCTCATGCTGATGTCCCTTCTCCAGCTGTCAGTCTTTCCCAGCATCAGGGTCTTTTCCAATGGGTCAGTTCTTCACATCAGGTGGCCAAAGTATTGATGTTGTAAATTTGTCGAAATATTTAAAAATATTTCATCTCAAAATGTTTTTACCTACTAAGCAATGATTAAATAGCCTCTATTATCATTTGAGTTCCATTTCACTTTACCTATATAACCCCAGATTATACAATTGAGACGGGGAAGGCAATGGCACCCCACCCCAGTACTCTTGCCTGGAAAATCCAATGGACGGAGTAGCCTGGTGGGCTGCAGTCCATGGGGTCGCTAACAGTCGGACAGACTGAGCGACTTCACTTTCACTTTTCTCTTTCATGCATTGGAGAAGGAAATGGCAACCCACTCCAGTGTTCTTGCCTGGAGAATCCCAGGGACGGGGGAGCCTGGTGGGCTGCCGTCTATGGGGTCACACAGAGTCGGACACGACTGAAGTGACTTAGCAGCAGCAGCATACAATTGAGAAGATTTTCCTACATTTTCATTTTGTACCTATTATCACTCCTTGTATTGTTTACTAGTAGATTTCACAAAAACATTTATTTTTATCCCTCATATATGAGTTGTTATAAGATTGTGAGAAAGTCTATGTAATCACCCTTTGAAGCAGGGACTAGAAAGAGACATATTATTGATAATGCTTACAGAAGAGTTTTTCTAACAGCCTCTTACTGGGAATTCTTGTGAGCAATAAAAATAAAATGTGTAAGTTAGGAAACTATACCAAGTGAAACTACTTGTTTTAAAAAAATTCTGTGCTATTTCAAAAGAAGTACTGATAGTCTCCAAAAGCCTCCATTCTGTTCCTGAGGGCTACACGCCATCTTGTAACAGTACAATCAAAAAGCACTGGTATTTGGTTCTTACAACTACATTCAGCTGTGATTAATCCTCTCCATAGTTTATTTGCCTCTCTGTGTATCTTAAAGACTCTAACTGCAACCAACTGGGTCCTGTATCACGTGGAAGGATGTGTGATTAACTCATTAATGTTTAAGGTTTTAAATCCCCAAAACCATGGCGATGTGCTAGTGATTTGGCTTTATCAGACTGATGGCTGTGCGTAATGTTTAAGGTAAAATTATTGTAGGAAACTTCAGTAAATTAGTATGTTTGCATTATACCGTTTCATTTTCTTATTCAAAGTCTAAAAAAAATATCTGGCAGGACTGAGAGGAATAATAGAGATTTGTAATTACAAAGTTGATTTTAAAAAGTCACAATTATGTTTCCAATTACAATATGATAGAGCTTTCCTTTTTAAAGGGAGGGGGAATGTGCTTTTTATTTTTTTTAGGCCTTTGGTTTCTTTAAGTAAATCTCCTTAAGTAATTACAGCAAAAATAGCAAGAGCTAGCAAATATGATTGGCATGAATTTCTCTAAAAATGTCATGAAAAAAAAATTCATTACTATTGTGAATCTAGGTTGACCTTACCCTTATGCAATGAAAGTAATTTTTAATACTGAGTTACATTCCATTTCAGATTTCCTATTTCAAAGAGTGTCTCAAATTTCTAAGATGTTAAACCAAGTATTGAGCCATTTTTGTATATGTAATAAAAGTCTTTAAAATTAAAATGGTAATCCTAAGAAAACCAAATGCATGAAAAATATGGTCTGACTGTATAACAAAAGGGAGTTATATAATTCTACTTGAGTGAAATCTTTCATCTTTGATTTACAGGTTGGAGTCCTCTTAAACTAAAACCATATTGTTCCATATCTTTCATATCATGGCCTTCCCTAAAACCTTGTTTTAATTAAGGTTTCTTTCAGATTTTTGAATAAAAGCATGACAATCTTCACTTATGGCTTTAATATATCCTTTGAGTTAGGAAAATATATAAAAAGAAACATCAATTCTTTTGAAAGCATCGTCAGATATTAAATACTGTGAGGTATTCTACATCAATGTCTTTAGGTGTTTGAGTTATACATTGAAATAGAGTAATGGGGGATAACCTACTTATATTTAATAAGTTGCTTTTAATCTCAGAAGTAAATGTCCTTTATTTTTTGCCTTTGACACTAAGGCAACATGTGTAAAGGTTAAGTTTGTGTTGTGTTTTTTTCACATGAAGGCACAATTTCAAGGTTAACTCAATTCTAGGTGACTTCAAATAGGCAATGCCTTCATTAACACATTTCAAAGATCTGGAAAATTCAGTAACATTGCTTAAACCATATTTACCCTCCATGGTTTTACTGCTAAAAGAATACATCAGACTAAGCAACTGTGTTAACCTGGGAAGTAACAAAAACAAAAACAAAAAAACTAAGTTCACAAAGCTCCTGAGTAGTTGGGGAGATTGTGGGTAATCCTCACCTTTTTTTTTTTTTTTTTATTGGAAGGATGGATGAAAGGCAAGAAGAAAGTAAGTAGTGGAAGACTAAAATAAAAGAGAAGTTCGTGATAGATTTGGAACAAATTAAGGTGGCCTTGGAAAAGACACACACTTTTTCCAAGACAGTTAAAATACTCCATGGAACATATGCTCAGAGCTACTGTCCTCAGAGCAAGAGATGTACCTGTCTCTTATACACATCTAGATGTGTATAAGAGACAGCATAGCATGTGCTCAATAAATTATAGCTAAATTAAAAATAAATGAACTATTTCCAAGAACACTAACTTCTGTGTGC
>SJYX01017447.1:124151-152652 GCA_006410675.1 Oreotragus oreotragus
CAGATGAACTGCAGAGTTCCTGTGTCAGAACAACAGAGAGAGGGAGGGACGTGAGGGAAGCGGCCTGACTTCTCAAAACCTTACATACAATACGTGATGTTCCTTTGCCCCTGGATTCTGAGATACTACATGTTTTATTCCCCTGAAAAAAAAGCCTCATCTCAGTTCCTCCATGTTGGACTCTTACTAGCAAGAGCTGAACCATGTGTTAAAACAAAGGCCAAAAACAAACAGAACAAAACAAAACAAACCCCGTGATCTGTCGGGAATGGCTATCCGTTCATAGCTGAAAGCAAACCCTGTAAACAATTTAAGACTGTCTGACAAAAAGCTACCCAATGAAAAACTGATCAGAATGTCAGGAATGAGTATTTCTCAGGTTTTGCCCCAAATTTCACTGGCTGTTGTAGCATCTATAATTAACAGTATCTAATGCTGTGTTGCATGTTTCTAGTTCATACTTTGGGCCTGGGAGTGGGTTACCCAGCATATTAAAAGCATGCTGGAAGCAGTTTCTTCCAATCGTGGTTTACTGTAACTTTAGAATCACAGCGGTTACTTTTAAGGAATCTTTAATGCCCTTTCAAGTCCATCCAAAGAACAAGTGAAGCTGCTGTTCAGAATTTTGTGCCCAGTGTTTATGTTCCATCGAATCTGTGCCACCCAGGCAGCAGACAAGACATGTCTGAAGGTGCTGGGTGGTGGGGGGATACACAATGATGTCACACACAGGAAATATTGGGGCTGGGGGGCTGGGGAGGGCTTGGCACTTCACAAGGCTGGCTCCTCTTCCATAGGCTCACCAGCGGTTCTGTAAAAATAAACAGGCAATCAGAATACAGCATAAGAGCACACAATGACATTGTAGATTTTCATGCATAATCAAAGCTGATTTTTCAGCTCTCTCTGATGTTTATTTGTGTTATTCAGTTATCCATAAATAGAGTTTCTTTCCTAGGAAGTATAAACAAATGTCAAGTGGAAAAACATTTTCGATCCAAGCAATCATTGGAAATGTTCCTGTTTATATTAAAACATGTCAGAATATTTTATAACTCCAGATTCCAAAATGTACATGTTTTGTGTCTCATACAGTCCAATAATTGACTGAAAAAATTAACGATATTTTATTTTGGGAGCAATTGCAGTGATTTCCTATGGAACCAGTTTGCTAACGAGAGCAAAGGACCTAGCTAGCTTCTGAGGGAGACTCACCAGGGTTCTGGTTTTTGCTTCTGTTCTTTCATAACTGGATTGGCTGCCTGCCGGAGGCATTTCAAATCAAATTCTGAATTTGATTAGCAAATCGCTGCTACAGACCCAACGTTTTTACAAGAAATGCACTATCGTAGTGTGTAAATGGTTTTGATTCGGCATCATCTGTGGGGTGTTCTGCTCTGGCAAAACCAAAACTAATTGCTTGAAAATTTATACTTCAGATTTAGCCTTAATTTACTAACACTCTGAGGGTGTTTCAAGGCAAACTTTTAGAATGATTTTTAATTTAGTCAAAAGGACAAACTGTAGCCAGAATCCAAATACATGAGGGAACTGGGTTGCTGGGGGAAGAATGTTGGGGTCTGAGATGTCGGGAGAACCGAGTATGAGTCTGAGGCTCTGCAGGCAAAACCAAAACTAATTGCTTGAAAATTTATACTTCAGATTTAGCCTTAATTTACTAACACTCTGAGGGTGTTTCAAGGCAAACTTTTAGAATGATTTTTAATTTAGTCAAAAGGACAAACTGTAGCCAGAATCCAAATACATGAGGGAACTGGGTTGCTGGGGGAAGAATGTTGGGGTCTGAGATGTCGGGAGAACCGAGTATGAGTCTGAGGCTCTGCAATTTGCTAATATTGCAACTGCTAATGTTGTAACTATACTTCTGTGAGGCCGTGGTTTCATGTTTAAAATGTTGAGAAAAAAAAGATGTTCCTTACAAAATTAGTGAAGGTTAAAAAATGAAGTAAAATTGACTTTTAAACAATATACACTATGAGACAGTAGTTACTTAATACTTTGGATTTGTCCCTTCATCATCTAACATAAGCGTAAAACTGTGTTGAACGGTACAGAGTTATGCCTATGCTACCATAAGGAAACACAATAATTGGATGACAGTTCTCTCTCATTGGTGGAAGAACAGGTAGGTGGTTTTAATTTTCTTTTTCATACTGTTTATCTAATTGCCAAAATTCTGTAATGCATTACTTTCATATTAGAATGTTGTTAATGAAGGCAAATGAACAATATAGGTGTGTTGTTTTATACATATAAAGAAAAGATTTCTATATGTATCAATAAAGTAGTTGCCATTTTAATTTAGCATTTTTAAAATAAATTTAAAACATTGAAAGATTTTATCCATGGAACAGTAAAAGATTTTAATGTCTACACAAAAGAATGAGAAATGTTATGTATTCATTATTATTTAAAAAGGATATCCAAATGAGTCTATGTGGAATACTTAGAAAAATTCTTAGAGAAGTTATAGTCTGTCCAAGAGTATATTGGATAAGGAGGTTGTGAGAAAGTGTTTAGAGTTGCTATATGTAAAGGGTTTTTAAATGAGTCATGTTATCCTATAGTAAAATCTTTCCAAAGTAAAATTAGCAGCATTCCCAGAAGAAAAGGAAAACAGTTAAGTAAGTAAGCTAATTTATTCATAAACATGTGAACATATTTACATTTGAGAATACATGGATTATATAGGTATATAATCCTCAAATCAGATACTCCAATAGAGACTGAACTTTTGTATTATTTCCAAGCTTTATTGAGATACACAGTTTGTTGATCACAAGTTAAAGGCAATGTGATGATTTGATACAAATATATATTATGAAAGGTTTACCATAATAATACAGCCTTCACCTCCTATAATTACCATTTTTGTTGCTATGGTGAGAACATTTAAGAAGATTCTCATAGCAAATTCTGTGTACAATATAGCATTGTTAGCTATAAGTCGTCCTACTGTATATCAGATCCCCAGCAGTTAGACATCTTCTAACTGGAAGCTTCCACATTCTGACCAGCATTGTCCCATTTCCCTTATCTCCCAGCACTTGGTAACTTTCAGTCTACTATTTCTGTGAGTTTAACATTTTCATCCAGTTTATTGAAAAGTACTTGACATACCTCACCGTGTAAGTTTAAGGTGTACAGCACGATAGTTTGATTGACATATATAGTGAAATTATTACCACAGTAGTTAAGGTAATATCCATCAACTCATACAGAGTTCAGTGGTTTTTTTTTTTTTATTTCATATATAAGTGAGATCATACAGCATTTATTTTTCTCTGTCCTATATCACTTAGCATAATGCTCTCTAGTTTCACCCATGTTGAACCATTTATATGGCTGAAAAATATTCTATTTTATGTATATACCACATTTTCTTATCTTGGCTATTTTAGATATTCCTGCAATGAACATTAGAGCACAGCAGTCCTTTCACTTTGAGCCATTTACATTTAAAATAATTATTCATAGTTAATAACTTAAGTTCAGTCACTCAGTCGTGTCCAACTCTTTGAGACCCCATGAATTGCAGGACTCCAGGCCTCCCTGTCCATCACCAACTCCCAGAGTTCACCCAAACTCTTGTCCATCAAGTAGGTGATGCCATCCAGCCATCTCATCCTCTGTTGTCCCCTTCTCCTGTCCCCAGTCCCTCCCAGCATCAGAGTCTTTTCCAATGAGTCAACTCTGCATGAGGTGGCCAAACTATTGGAGTTTCAGCTTTAGCATCAGTCCTTCCAAAGAACACCCAGGACTGATCTCCTTCAGAATGGACTGGTTGGATCTCCTTGAAGTCCAAGGGACTCTCAAGAGTCTTCTCCAACACCCCAGTTCAAAAGCATCCATTCTTCAGCGCTCAGCGTTCTTCACAGTCCAACTCTCACATCCATACGTGACCACGGGAAAAACCATAGCCTGACTAGAGGGACCGTTGTCGGCAAAGTATGTCTCTGCTTTTGAATATGCTATCTAGGTTGGTCATAACTTTCCTTCCAAGGAATCTTTTTTTCATGGCTGCAATCATTATCTGCAGTGATTTTGGAGCCCCCCAAAATAAAGTCTGACACTGTTTCCACTCTTTCCCCATCTATTTCCCTTGAAGTGATGGGACCAGATGCCATGATCTTAGTTTTCTGAATGTTGAGCTTTAAGCCAACTTTTTCACTCTCCTCTTTCACTTTCATCAGAGGCTTTTTAGTTCCTCTTTATTTTCTTCCATAAGGGTGGTGTCATCTGCATATCTGAGATTATTTATATTTATATTTCTCCCGGCAATCTTGATTCCAGCTTGTGTTTCTTCCAGCCCAGCGTTTCTCATGATGTACTCTGCATAGAAGTTAAATAAGCAGGGTGACAATATACAGCCTTGACATACTCCTTTTCCTATTTGGAACCAGTCTGTTGTTCCATGTCCAGTTCTACCTGTTGCTTCCTGACCTGCATACAGATTTCTCAAGAGGCAGGTCAGGTGGTCTGNGAGACAATATACAGCCTTGATGTACTCCTTTTCCTGTTTGGAACCAGTCTGTTGTTCTATGTCCAGTTCTAACTGTTGCTTCCTGACCTGCATACAGATTTCTCAAGAGGCAGGTTAGGTGGTCTGGTATTCCCATCTCTTTCAGAATTTTCCACAGTTTATTGTGATCCACACAGTCAAAGGCTTTGGCATAGTCAATAAAGCAGAAATAGATGTTTTTCTGGAACTCTCTTGCTTTTTCGATGATTCAGTGGATGTTGGCAATTTGATCTCTGGTTCCTCTGCCTGTTCTAAAACCAGCTTGAACATCAGGGAGTTCACGGTTCACGTATTGCTGAAGCCTGGCTTGGAGAATTTTGAGCATTACTTTACTAGCGTGTGAGATGAGTGCAATTGTGCGGTAGTTTGAGCATTCTTTGGCATTGCCTTTCTTTGGAATTGGAATGAAAACTGACCTTTTCCAGTCAGGAGGAGAAAAAAAAATGCTGAAGTCTTATCTACCTAAAGAAAACCACTGTTACTAACCTTTGAATTTTTTCTGGTATTTTTACAGTTATGGACATTTGTTGCTGTTGTTTAGTCATCCAGTGCTGTCTGACTCTGCAGCCCCTTGGACTGCAGCAGGCTAGGCCTCCCTGCCCCTCATCATCTCCCAGAGTTTGCCCAAGTTTATGTATATTGCATCAGTGATGCTGTTCAGCCATCTCATTCTCTGACACCCTCTTCTCCTTTGGCCCTCGATGTTTCCCAGCATCAGGGACTTTTTCAATGAGTTGTCTGTTCAAATCAGATGACCAAAATACTGGAGCTTCAGCTTCAGCATCTGTCCTTCCAGTGAATATTCAGGGTTGATCTCCCTTAAGATTGACTGATTTGATCTCCTTGCTGTCCAAGGGACTTTCAGGGGTCTTCTCCAGCACCACAGTTTGAAGGCATTGATTCTTTGGTGTTCTGCCTTCTTTACAGTCCAGCTCTTGTAACCATACGTGACAACTGGAAATACCATAGCCTTGACTATATGGATCTTTGTCGGCAGAGTAATTTCTCTGCTTTTCAACACAGTGTCTAGTTTTGTCATTGCTTTCCTGCCAAGAAGCAATTGTCTTCTGATTTCATGGTTGCAGTCACCTGCTGCAGTGATTTTGGAGCCCAAGAGGAGGAAATCTGTCACTACTTCCACCTTTTTCCCTTCTATTTGCCATGCAGTAAAGGAGTCCATTCTAAAGAGGATCAGTCCTGGGTGTTCTTTGGAAGGAATGATGCTAAAGCTGAAACCCCAGGACTTTGGCCACCTCATGCGAAGAGTTGACTCATTGGAAAAGACCCTGATGCTGGGAGGGATTGGGAGCAGGAGGAGAAGGGAATGACAGAGAATGAGATGGCTGGATGGCATCACCGACTCGATGGACGTGAGTCTGAGTGAACTCCAGGAGTTGGTGATGGATAGGGAGGCCTGGCATGCTGCGGTTCATGGGGTCGCAAAGAGTTGGACATAACTGAGAGACTGAACTGAACTGAACTGAACTGAACTGAGTGGAACTGAATGTCATGATCTTCGTTGCTTTAATATTNAGTGAACTCCAGGAGTTGGTGATGGATAGGGAGGCCTGGCATGCTGCGGTTCATGGGGTCGCAAAGAGTTGGACATAACTGAGAGACTGAACTGAACTGAACTGAACTGAACTGAGTGGAACTGAATGTCATGATCTTCGTTGCTTTAATATTTAGTCTTAAGCTGGTTCTTTCACTCTTCTTCTTCACCCTCATCAAGAGGCTCTTTAGTTCCTCTTTGTTTTCTGCCATTAGAGTGGTATCATCCATGTATCTGAGTCTGTTGCTGTTTCTCCCACCTATCTTGATTCCAGCTTGTAACTCATCCAGTCTAGCATTTCTCATGATGTGCTCAGCATACAGGTTAAACAGACAGGGCGACAGCAGACAGCCCTGTCATACTACTTTCTCGATCTTGAACCAATCAGTTGTTCCACACAGGGTTCTAACTGTTGCTTCTTGATCCGCATATGGACCTTCAGTTCAGTTCAGTTCAGTTGCTCAGTCGTGTCCGACTCTTTGCGACCCCATGAATCGCAGCACACAGTCCTGTGGCCACTGCTTAGTTTTCCAAATTTGCTGGCATATTGAGTGCAGCACTTTCACAGCATTATCTTCCAGGATTTGAAATAGCTCAACTGGAATGCCATCACCTCCGCTAACTTTGCTCGTAATGATGCTTTCTGAGGCCCACTTGGCTTCACATTGCAGGATGTCTGGCTCTAGGTGAGTGATCACACCATCGTGATTATCTGGGTCATGAAGATCTTTTTTGTACAGTTCTTCTGTGTATTCTTGCCACCTCTTAATATCTTCTGCTTCTGTTATGTCCATACCATTTCTGTCCTTTATTGAGCCCATGTTTGCATGAAATGTTCCCTTGGTATCTCTAATTTTCTTGAAGAGATCTCTAGTCTTTCCCATTCTGTTGTTTTCCTCTATTTCTTTACATTGATCACTTAAGGCTTTACTTTTCTCTTCTTGTTAATAATTTACTACCACCATATAGTTTTCTTGCTGTTTTGTACTTTATTTTTTTTTCCTCTCTTGATGCCTTCCTTTAAAATTGATTTTTCCATAGTGGTATGCTTTAATTCCTTTCTCTTTATCTACTATAGGTTCTTGCTTTGCAGTTAACCTGAGGCTTACTTGAAACTTTTAATAAATAATAACAGTATAATTTTAACCTGTTAATAACTTTGATTGCATATAAAATATATACTTTCATTCCTCTCTCGTTTGTTTTTGATGTCATGATTTATACTTTTTTGATATTGTATATCCATTAATAAATTACTATAGGTATTTAAAATATTTTTGTACTTTAGCCTTTAAACAGAGTTGTGTTTAACACATCACCGTATTATAGTATTAGAGTATTTTGCATCTGACTATATACTTAGCTTAACCAGTGTGTTGTATATTTTCGTATGTTTTCATCTTAGTAATTATTGTACTATCTTTTCAGTGTGAAAAACTCTTTTTCAGCACTTCTTGAAAGAAAAGTTTTCTATGGATAGCTTTGGCAGGTAAAGTCTTCTGGTTGGCAGTTTTTTTTTTTTTTCTTTCAGCACTTTGGATACATCATCCCACTCACTCCCATGGATGAAGGGTCTCACCACAGGGTGTGCATGGCAGTAGAGGTATGTGATGCAAGCCAGGCTGGGGGTGTGCAGGTACACAGCTGGAGGAGCGAGCAGAAGTTGAGATTCAGGCCAATAACGAGACAGGGCTGCATGCTGAAAGCCCAGAGGCATTTGTGGGGGCCTTGGCTGTCAGTACGGACGTCCTTGAATGCAGGTCTTGCTATATGCACACACGGCAGTGAAGGCTCGTCATCGGGCTGACAGCGTGCGTGTGCACAGGTTGGCACCCTGCACTTGCGCAGCCACAGAGGCTGGGGCTGGCCACTGGTAAGGGTGCCAGGCTATGTGTGTGGTGGGGAGGGAGCAAGCAGAAACTCAGGCAATTGATGACAATGGAGGTGAAAACCAGTGAGGGGCAAACCTCAGTGGAGAAATCTGCAGGGAGTTGAAAGTGGCTGTACTGGGCACTGGTTTCTTCCATGGTAGAAGCAGCTGGGCTCCTTGCAGAGCGAGTCCCTGGGAACTACGGTTGCTCCCACTGCAGGACTGATACTGGTATTCCCGCTGCCCTCCTTCCCTGTTCCTAGTCATCTCATACATCTCAGCATTGCTGATCTCTGGGTGCAGTGAAACTGAAGTGTCCCAGAAAGCTAGGGAAGCCAGTCATGCTGTTCTCCCTTTGTTGGTGAGGGAAACTTCTCCTTCCTGGTGCTGAGCAGTGCCAGCCTGGAGGATGGGATGACACAGACAAACTGAAGCTCTTTTGTCCAGTTATTCTCACGTTCTTTGTTCTGCTCTGTTGCAGGTGTTTTCTAAGGTGGACACCTAAATTGTCCCAGGGCTACTTCTGTTCATGGAGAGCAGTCTAATTATTGATCTCTGTTGTGCGTGTGTGGCGGGGGGGTATGGAACAGAGGCTCAGTTTTTCTGTCATCTTAGTGACAATACTCCCCCCATCTGAATTTTCCTACTTCTAACCCAAAGCCACACCAACAAGATCATTCCCCTGCATCTAGCACTTAATTGTAGCAGGAGTTTCAGAGACTGTGGTGAGTAGAGAATGTCTCAGGGGTCAAAGAAGTAAAGAGCACATATCTGCCTTGGGTGGAAGATCTGTGAGTTCTCCAGGCATCTAAATGAGTCCTCCTAGACTCTGAGGAGGTAAGCAAAGTGTCTTCAGCACAAACCATTCACTGCAGAATGAAGCTGCTTCTGTTAAAACATGAAGGCTCTGAGGTACAATATAAAAAGCTTGCCATCAAGATACTTCTGTTCACTACCCTCTATTCAAAGTCATTTTATATTAACCTCTTTTGGGAAAATAGTGAATTTACATTCTAATGAAATGAATACACACAACCAGCCAAATCTCTGTGTCTTGAAACACAGTAGTTGGAAAATATCCTGGATTTCAAGGCAGATGCCATGTGTTGAGGTTCCAGCTCTGCCATTTTCTAAAATTTACCTGTAAGTCATGGTCTCTTTAAAACTGAAATAATAGTCTTATCTGCTCTCTGGGTGTTCTCATATCCATAGCTCTCAGTGGACACAGTATTATCATTACTTAATCCCTGTTACAGGTCTACATATTCTTTTAAGTTAACAAGTCATCTTCATTAAACACTTAGAAAGTTAACTGGTTAGAGATGACCCTTAAATGTCTGTTTTTGGTACTCTGGAAATGTGGGGGCTCTTCACTTTAATATTCTATGGACAGATAACAAGTTTACCTTTATTAACAGAAACACACTTGTGGTAAGATATGGGTGAAAGGGAGAGATGAATCTTCAGTATATGGATTTAATTCCATTTGCAATTAGGTGAGGTGGAGATAGAGGAAAGTCACGGATAACTGTAAAATAAAACCTTCAAAGATAAATTTTTGTATAATAGTTCAGCTGGCTGAAGGACATAAACTTCTCCAACAGTAAGTAGAAGTGAACACAGACAGTCCTCTATTGATGAAGGCCAAAGATTTCATACATTAAGTGAAGGATGAGTTTAGTCCAGCAATCATAATAGTTAATTTACAAAATTAAAAAGCAGAAAGAATTTGAGACAGGATATAGCATAAAATTAAATTCTTGTATTTTTCCTTAAAGGGGTATTTAGTTTCCTATGATTTTTAAAGCAGCATTTATTAATTTATGTTAATGTTATTTTTAAGATACATTTCCTGTTGATTTAGTGATTTAATCCTTGTACTTTCCTCTTCCTCCTCCAAGGTAAGGAGGAGGATTCTTGTTAAGTACATTGTTCTGTTCATAGGATTCCTTAAAGTTATATATTATTGTTTTATGGACATATATTTTCATTTTATGTAAATTTTATCTGTAAATTTTATCATTTCTGTTGTGTAATTTTCTCACTGAGTACTACATTTATTATATAAACATCACTGTATGCAGTTATCATTATCTAGTCTGTAGCAGCCAAGTAATACATGGCATCTCCTTGATGGTGTGACCTTCACATTTTGACCTTCATTCTTCCAATAATGGACACTGGGTATGATGATTCCCTTCTTAGCTATCATGAAGAAGCTGTAGTGAACTTCTTAGTACATGTACTGTAATTACCCTGGATGAGAATGTCTTCAGTATACATTTCTAGGAGCAAGATTACCAGGTGATTTGCTTTGTGTTGACTAAAAATGGTAGTAAACTGCTCTCCAGAATGCTGCCATAGTTTACTGTGAGAGCTCCAAAGCCTCACATCCACCAATGCTGGCACACTCCTCAGACTACTAAAATTTTCAGTGATTAAAGAAATAACTATATTGAGTATCTATGATACACCCCTGGCTCTATGGACGAGAGGTATAGGGGAGACATAGTACTGATAGACCAGAAGGACCCGATCTAAATTTGGTATTGACAGTCAGTGAAAATTCTCCAAGAAGAGGAAGTGATATTTGATCTGAGCTCTGAAAGGTAAGCTGGAAGACAACGTGAAAGCCAGTGAAGGGTCAGTGAGAAGACAAGCGAAGGATTCCAATCAGAAGGCAGGGTGCGTGCCAAGAAGGCCTGAGACAGACACGGGTATAGCTTTTGTGAGAAAATGTGATAGTGTATTGTGCTTTCACTGCATACCCACCAGAAAGGCTAAAATAATAAGGACCCATTGTACAAGTGCGGGTGAGGATATAAGACAAATGTAACTGTCTTTCATTGCTGGTGGGACAAATGACACAAAGTAAAAACCTGTACAAAAGTTTCATAACAACTTTTAAGTTTCTCAAAGAATTAAAGACAGTTACCATATGATCCAGGAATTCCACTTCTGGGTATATAGTAAAAAATAATTCAAAATCAGATCTTGAAGAGATGACTATATTCTTATATTCATTGAAGAATTATTCACAATAGCCAGAGGTAGAAGCAACCTACATGCCCATTGTCAGATGAGGAGATAAAGGAAATGTGGTATGTGCCTCCAATGAGTTATTACTCAGCCATAAAAAAGGTAGAAATTTTGTCATATGCTACAACAGGGATAATAAACCTTGACAACTTTATGCTAAGTAAAGTAAGCCAGTCAAAAAAAGGCAAATATTGCATGATTTGTATATATGATACATCTAACGTCGTCAAACTCTTAGAATGGTGGTTACCAGGAGCTAGGCTAAGGGGAAAAGGAAAGTTGTTTAACAGGTATAGAGTTTTAGCTTTGCAAGATAAAAGTTCTGGAGATATGGGAATACAGTTAATACTACTGCACTGAATACTTAAAATGGTTCATATAGTAAATGTTTTGTGTTTTTTCCATATTAACAAAACAACTTCACAGCAGCTTTACTCACAACAGTCACTAATTGGCAGAAGATCTGAAGAGAGATTTTTCCAAAGAAGATATATATTTAATAGATGACCAACAGGTACATGCAAAGATGTTCAACATCACTAATCATCAGGGAGATGCAAATCAAAACCAGGTATTAATCTGTTTCAAAGTTGGCAAAATCACACAATGGAGGAAAGAGTCTCTTCAATAAGTGGTGCTGGGAAAACTAGACAGGTACATGTAAAAGAATGAAATTAAAGTACTCCATAACACCATATATAAAATAAACACTAAATGGATTAAAGACCTAACTGTAAGACCAAGTACTGTAAAACTCTTTGGGATCGACATGTATACCCTGCCATACTTAAAATAGATAACCAATAAGAACCTATTGTATAGCATGGGGAACTCTGCTCAGCAGTCTGTAATAACCTAAATGAGAAAAGAACTTGAAAAAGAATAGATACATGNGCCCACCAGGCTCCCCTGTCCCTGGGATTCTCCAGGCAAGAGTACTGGAGTGGGGTGCCATTGCCTTCTTCAATACTTTGGCTACCTGATGCAAAGAGCTGACTCATTGGAAAAGGCCCTGATGCTGGGTAAGATTGAGGGCAAGAGGAGAAGGGGATGACAGAAGATGAGATGGTTAGGTAGCATCACTGACTAAATGGACATGAGACAGTGAAGCAAAGGGAAGCCTGGCATGCTGCAGTACTAATGGGATTGCAGAATTGGACAGGACTTAGTAACTGAGCAACTTTTCTAAATATTTATATTTGTATTTTTATTATACAGTCTACAGCCCCAAACCTTCCTTCACACTATCCCCACAGCCCCCATGCTCGTCCTCTGAGGAAACCACTCTCAGCACTTGGGTGTGTATCCCTCCCATCCTATATGTGTTATATATAAGCATAAGTACACACAGAGCTTAGAACTTTACCAGGCAGATATTTTACTACTGAGCCTCCTGGGAAACTAGCAGCACTGTAATGATAAAGTTTATGGGATTATAATGAGTTGGTACAAATATGTCCACCTCACTTTCCTTCATAGCTTCATAGCATTCTGTCATGTACTATTGTTTTGATTGGCTAATTTTCACATTTGATTTTGAAGCCCAAGAAAAGAAAATCTGTCATTGTTTCCACTCCCCCACCCCACATCTATTTGTCATGAAGTGATGGGACATTTATAATACTTCATTTCTGTTTATTTTTTTCCACTGGGCCTCACCGTCATGTGGATCTTAGTTTCCTGGGATGGAACCCTTGGTCCCTGCAATGGAAGCACAGAGTCTTTGCCAATGGACCACCAGGGAAGACCCTGTAATACTTTATTTCTTAAGCTGGGTGGTAGTCATAAGTTTTTCTTAGATTGGTATTTATGTATGAAATATTTCATATTAAAATTTTTTTAAAAGATCAAATGAGATGAAGAGTGAATTGTTTGCCTATAGACTCCAAGGGTGGTGCCAAATGATAAAGACTCTGCCTGCCAATGCATCTCAGTGCATGAGACGCAAGAGACTCAAGCTGGATCCCTGGGTCAGGAAGATCCCCTGGAGGAGGAAATGGTAGCAACCCACTCCAGTATTCTTGCCTGGGAAACCCCATGGACAAAGGAGCTGGGCGGGCTACAGTCCATGTAGAGGCACAGAGTCTGACAAGACTGAGCGCCAGTGCACAGACTTAGACTAGACTCTAAGGATCCTTCCCTGATGAGTTTTGTGTGATTTGGGTTTGGAGACACAGAGAATCCAGAAGGAAGGATCCTGGAGCCACCCAAATAGTCTGGCTTCTTTCTATCATTCAGATCTTTGTTCAAATATCCCTGAGGGAATCCTTTCTTAATATCCATTTCAGATCACATGTCCATTCAACTCTAACAAATAGCACTATTTTGCTGCAAGAGGCTTATCACTCTGGGCTGTTTCACTCCCCCACTAGAATACTTTGTCTTGGTCAACCCTGCATTTCCAAAGCCAGTTTAAATCCTCAATTACTTTTTTTTGGGGGGCGGCGTATGTCTGGATGAATAAGCCAATGAATGAATGGGGAGACCGTCCCTCCAACCTGAGGACACCTTTTTGGAGCCAGACCGGCAGGCAGAGGTAGAATGAGGAAAGCTTGAGGGGAAGAGCAAAGATTAGGGTGGGTTGAGGGTAAAAGTGAAAGGGGAGAGTGAAAAAGTTGTCTTAAAACTCAACATTCAGAAAACTAAATTGTGGCATCCAGTCCCATCACTTCATGGCAAATAGATGGGGAAACAGTGACACTTTATTTTTGGGAGCTCCAAAATCACTGCAGATGGTGACTCCAGCCATGAAATTAAAAGATGCTTGCTCCTTGGAAGCAAAGTTATGACCAACCTAGACAGCATATTAAAACGCAGAGACATTACTTTGCCAACAAAGGTCCGTCTAGTCAAGGCTATGGTTTTTCCAGTAATCATATATGGATGTGAGAGTTGGACTATAAAGAAAGCTGAGCACCAAAGAATTGATGTTTTTGAACTGTGGTGTTGGAGAAGACTCTCGAGAGTCCCCTGGACTGCAAGGAGATCCAACCAGTCCATCCTAAAGGAAATCAATCCTGAATATTCATTGGAAGGACTGATGCTGAAGCTGAAACTCCAATACTTTGGCCACCTGATGCGAAGAACTGACTCATCTGAAAAGACCCTGATGCTAGGAAAGACTGGAGGTGGTAGAAGGGGACGACAGAGGATGAGATGGTTGGATGGCATCATTGACCCAGTGGACGTGAGTTTGAGTAAACTCCGGGAGTTGGTGATGGACAGGGAGGCCTGGCGTGCTGCAGTCTATGGGGTCGCAAAGAGTCAGACAGGTCTGAGCGACTGAACCGAACTGAACTGAACTGAGGAGGCAGAAAATGAAGATCTAGGTTAGAGACAGGAAACAGGACTCGAGGGTGAGTCGCCTGAGGCGAAAGTATGTGGAGAGGCAGGAAGTCCGGGAGTGCGGGTCAGGGAGGAGGTGTCTTCAGGGAGGGGGGCGGGGCCTGGGTGACGGCGAGGGGCGGGGCCTGGGTGAGATGTGTATAAGAGACAGCCATTCTAAAGAGGATCAGTCCTGGGTGTTCTTTGGAAGGAATGATGCTAAAGCTGAAACCCCAGTACTTTGGCCACCTTATGCAAAGAGTTGACTCAATGGAAAAGNCTCCTTGTGAAATGGGCTAGACAGAAGCACTGCATCATTCTTACCTATTGTGGTGGAAGCTGTAAGAACTCCAATACTCTGGGCAAAGCTTCCTGAGTTCTCTGCAGCTTCTCCAGTTACTGTCAGGGGGACTACGTGGCACAGTGCAACAGTGTTGGGGGTTTCAGGCTTTGGGGATAAAATATAATTGCTGAGAGTGAGAAGAAATGGAGGCACCAACATACTATTTCTTCATATTTACTCACATCCTCCCTAACCCTCAAAGAATCATCTTTGGGGAAATATTTCCAATAGCTTCTCCACCATGTGTGCCACATGACACACAGCTGTTTACTAAGTAAACAGCTGTGTGTCATGTGGCAAGCTCAGTAACATACCACCTCAAATGTGATTTTTTTTCCCCCTTCTACTTTTGTGACATAAAATTACACCCCTTCCTAAAGTGTTTCAACATAAACTCCTTCAGGCTTTATTTGTTAAGGGTGCTTTAACTCATAACCCTTCTATGATTGCACAGGCACAAAGGCCCTTCCAAGTCATATGCTCATTTCTCTGATGTCAGCAGCAGCATATGTTTGTGTCCAACTATGTTCCTTCCTTGGAAGCAGTGAAGAATTGCTCTTGAGCCCTTCTTCCAATTAGGGGAACACATCAAGATGCAGCTGTTGCACTAGGAGCTACAATTCTGCAGGCCTGCCAACTGGCACATTCCATCATGCAATAAGAATTCTCAGGATGTGAAATCCAAATACTAGCCACACGGATAGCTTAATATCCCAACAGTGGTATGGGTGGCAGAAATAAAAGTGTTCATTGTATTTCTCCTGATAAGTGGAAAAGTGAAATTGGTACTTCTGTACAGTCCTTTGCCAAAGATGGATTGTTGATTTTTTTTTCACAAAGAACTACTCACTGGTGTCTGAGAATTCTGCTGAATTAATTCTAAATAACTGAGAAGAAAGGGATTAATAACATGCTGAAGAGTTGAATAGCCACCCTCCCAAATTCAAGTCTACCAGAACCTCATATGATCTTATTAGGAAAACAAAATCTTTTCAAATTGAATTAGCTAAGGATCTTGATAGGAAATTAATCTAGACTGAGCTTGAGCCCCAAATCCAAAGACAGGTGATCTTGTAAGATGAAGACAAGACACAGAAACATTTATGATTAAGACTGTGCAGAGATAGAGGCAGAGATTAAAGTTATGTTACTACAAGCCAAGGAATGTCAGGACCCACAAGAACCTGGAAGAATCAAGGAAGGATTCATCCTTGCAGCTTTTGGAATGAATATGACCTTGCCAATATCTTGATTTCAGGCTTCTGGCCTCCAGAACCATGAGAAAATAAATTCCTGTTCTTTTAAGCCACTCATATAATGGTATGTCTTTATGGAAGACTTAAGACACTGATACAGAATGAAAAATGTGTGTTAGTCGCTCAGTCGTGTCCAGTTCTTTGTGACCCCATGGACTGTAGCCTGCTAGGTTCCTCTGTCCATGAAGTTCTCCAGTCTAGAATACTGGAGTGGGTTGCCATTTCCTATTTCAGGAGACCTTCTTAACCCAGATGTTGAACCTGGGTCTCCTGCACTGCAGGAAGATTCTTTACCATCTGAGTCATTGGGGAAGCCATAGAATATAATGGGAAAGCCCAAAGCAACAGAAAGAGTTGACTGGTTAAGGGAAGTAAGGTGCAGGAATGGACGTAAGGAATGAACACAAATGGCAAGAAGCTTGATGCCAAGTCATATCTCATCCACAGCTTTAAATGACTGACTAGAAGCTAATAGTGTTCCCATATGGGTTTGTGGAACACACATTAAGTGTAGAGCATTTCTTGCTGCTGAATATATCAAAGTGTGTAACAGAGGGTAGGCAATATATCCATTCATGGTCACAGGTATCAATTTTGAAACTAAGGTTTTAAATAATCTTTCTAACAATCTACTAGAAGTCGGTGTATTGCTAATCAATTGGCTGAAGTAAATATACCAAGATTCTAGCAGAATCATAAGGTTTTTTGATGACTTCTTTTGATTACTTGATATCACTGAGTAATGCATAGTTTTTAATTTTTTCTCTTATGTGATGAGTCAAAAAAAGATTTATCATAATTTGAGGATTTAAGGACAGAAATACTAATAATAGATCTATTGGTAAATCAAATTTTATATTTTATGGATCATAGGTATTAATAGAAGAATTGAAGTTTAAAACCAGTATGTAAGCCTAAAACCAGAACATTTTAAGCAATGGCCTAACTCTAAAATATTTTCTTTAAGTGATTTTCCTTCTCTTTATGACTTTTTTAGCTTATTTTATACAGTCCTGCAATCTCCAGTGTAAGAAAAACTGTAATTATAGAACATATCTATTGGAAATTTTGCACTCTTACTGATTTGCTCTGTAGGATAACACCTCATGCAGTTTAATTTTTCCCAGCTGTGGACAATTATTCATATTTCCCCTAAAGTTCATCATCAACCTACAATGGACCTCAGTTTCTTTTAGTTGGAAAGGCTAACTTTTCTAGCAGTCCGCCTATGGGGAAGGCTTTGCACAGCTAGAATATTTCATCAGTGAATCAAATTGTCTCCTGGATAAAAACACCAACAAAACAAGCTTACACAAGTGGAGAACTTCACATTGTTGAAGAATGACTGACAGAGCCTCAGATGTGTGACTAATATCTCATTCACAGCTGTTGTGGTTTTTTGTCTAGTTGTGTCACTTTAGCCTTTACTTACCTATTCTAGCTTGAGCAATATGCTCTACCATCTGACACTTTCATTGTATGACATTAAAAGTGTTTTTTCCAATTAATTTTACTGTCCATCCCAGTCATAAAGAAGAAGAGGTAGGCAGCTGATTAAAGCATACAGACTTTTTTTTTTTTTTAACACAAGTCTATGATGTTTGTAGCTATCATTATACATTCTTTGATACTGCCTGAGAAACATTTCCTGATAGTGTGTCATTTTGAAATGAGTAACTTTAAGAATTTTGTGTTCTATTTATTTTTGTGTAGAAAAACTTCTTTGCAAATAGCCATTCCCACAAAATCAAAGCGGTTGTTCAGGCCCATTCCAAACCAAGTGAACTGCTGATAAACTTTGTGGGAGTTGACTGATCAAATAGATTGACTTTAGAGTTTTTACCTGGCTTTAGTGGCAGATACTGACCTTTGCAAAATAGATTTACCTTGCTTGGACAAAATTTTCTCACCACTGGATAAAACTGTGATTATTTTGAAACTATTTTTTTTTTCTTTCTTTTTGCAATTAGGCTACACATATAAAAAAGGAATTAGTGTCTCCAAATGGTTTATTTTTTTAAAAATTACAAATGCATGTGTGTGTTTTCTGAAGATTGAATAGAAACACACAATGTTCTTACACAAATGACAGTGGACACAAGAGAATCAACCAACAAAACAATTCTTTAGTACTATGACTATTTCTTTTTTCCTTAAAGAATTTTTTTCTTTCAGAGTCACTGCTATCACTTTTTCTTTCCACCTCCCTTTGAGAATCATGGATTGTCTTCAGTCATGGATCCATATTTTGAAAATGAGATAATTCTCCAGGAATGATTTTTAAAGCCATTTCGCCCGGATGAATATTCTGTTGAATCATTAACATAGACTAAGCATTTAAAATTTTATGTCTCATGATTTCCACATTGAAAGCATCAATGAGAAACACTTATTGCCAAAAAGAATGTGAGTTTTGACTAAAATAACATCAACTTGAAGAAAAGAGAACATAATTAATAAAAAAATACATTTTAATAAAAGAAGATTTAGATGTAGAATATAAATATTATTTACATAAGAGTTTAGCCATAATTTATATATGATCATATTTAAACAAACATGAAGATTAAACAATTGCCATCTATAAATGTCTTTTAAATCAGAGTTCTTTATCTTTTTCTCTAAAAATTAATGCCAAACTTATACAACTTCATTTTACAACTAATAAGTAAATGTAAATATATAAACTTTTGTGATAATTGGAAAGGTAAATATAAAAACAGGCATTAGCACTTATTATCTTACTAAAATAACTTTTACTGGGATCTAATTGCACTGAACATTTTGAAAGTCACAATATACATTTACATTGTAGTAATGTCATGTAGTGTTAGTTGCTTCAGTCTTGTCAGACTCTTTGCAATCCCATGGACTGTAGTTTGCCAGACTGCTCTGTCCATGGGATTCTCCCGGCAAGAATGCTGGAGCGGACTGTCACTCCCTTCTCCAGAGGATCTTCCCAACCAAGGGATTGTACTGAATATAAAATCCACCTAATCAACAAATATAATCCTCAGTTCTCTACTCCAGACAGCTCATGACATAGGAGAGACTCAGGAGAGTTAAAATAAGTGTGATGTGTTGAAGGATTGGGTTAAAGAAAAGCTTTCCTGCACAGATGCAAACTAAAGATTAAATACAGGCATACATAGTTTTCCTGTTTTATTGTGTTCTGCTTTACTGAACTTTACAGATATTGCATTTTTTTCCAAATTAAAAGTTTATACCAACCCTGCATTTACTGTCTGTCTATATGCCTTGTTTATAACAGCCTTTGCTTGTTTTATGCCTCTGTATCACACATGGTAATTCTCATAATGTTTTAAGTCTTCAAAATTATTATATTTTTTATGATGATCAGTGATCTTTGATGTTTGTTGTCATTGTCTGGAGAAAGCCATGAATCCCACTCATGTGAGACAGGTGAGCTTACAGATGAATGTTGTGTGTGTTTTAGCTGCTCAACCCGCCAGTCATTCTCTGTCTCTCTCCCTCTCCTCAGTCCTCCCTACTCCTTGAAACACAACAATACTGAAATTAGTCCAATTAATAGCCCTAAAACATCCCTGGAGTGTTTAAGTGAAAGTGGCAGTTGTCTCTCACTTTAAATCAAAAGCTAGAAGTGGTTAAACTTGGTGAGAAAGGCATGTTGAAAGCTGAGATAGGCCAAGAGCTAGGCCTCTTGTGCTGAAGATTATCCAGGTTGTGAATGCAAAATAAAAGTTCTAGAGGGAAAATAAAATGCTACGCCCGTGAACACATGGAAGATAAGAAAGCAGTTTTACTGTTGATTTAGAGAATGTTTTAGTGGTCTGGATAGAAGATCAAACCCGCCACAATATTACCTTAAACCACAGCTTAATTCAGAGCAAAGTCTTAACTCTCTTCAATTCTATGTAGGCTGAGAGGTGAGGAAACTGCAGAAAGAAAGTTTGAAGTTAAGAAGTTTGGCCCTAGAGGTTTAAGAAAAGAAGCCATCTCCATAACATCAAAGTACAGTGTGAAGCAACAGTGTTGACATAAAAGTTACAGTAAGTTACCCAGAAGATCTCAGTAAGACCATTAATGAAGGCACCTATACTAAACAACAGATTTTCAATGTAGTTGAAACAGTTAGGAGAGAATTATACTAAATCTACTCTGTGTTCCATAAATGAAACAACAAAGGCTGAATGATAGCATATCTTTTTACAACATGGTTTACTAAATATTTTAAGCCCTCTGTTGAGACTTAGTGTTCAGAAAAAAAAAAAAAGAAAGAAATATTCCTTTCAAAATATTATTGCTCATTGACAATGTGCTTTATTTCCCAAGAAATCTAATGAAGATTTACAATGAGATTAGTGTTCTTCTCATGACTGTTAACACAACATCCATTCTGCAGCCCATTCTGGTTCAAGGTTGAATTATGACTTCTGAGTCCCATATTTCAGGTGGATCCTTTACCAGCTGAGCCACCAAGGAAGCCCAAGAATACTAGAGTGGGTAGTCCATCCCTTCTCCAGTGCATCCCAACCCAGGAATTGAACCGGGGTCTCCTGCATTGCAGCTGGATTCTTTACCCACTAAGCTACCAATTCAGTTCAGTTCAGTCAATCAGTCATGTACGACTCTTTGCGACCTCATGGACTGCAGCATTCCAGGCTTCCTTGTCCATCACCACTCCTGGAGCTTACTCAAACTCATGTCCATTGAGTTGGTGATGCCATCCAGCCATTTCATATCCTGTGTCCCCTTCTTCTCCTGCCTTCAATCTTTCCCAGCATCAGGGTCTTTTCCAATGAGTCAGTTCTTCCCATTAGGTGGCCAAAATATTGGAAGCTATCAAAGAAGCCCCTCATTGTATAATATCACACTTAGTAAAACTAAAGCTGCTATAGATAGTGATCTCTGTTGGAGGTGTGTAAAGTAATTTGAAAACTTCTGGAAAAAAATTCTCCTTTCTAGATGCAATTGAGAACATTTATGATTCATGGGAAAAGGTCAAAATATCAACATTAATGGGAGTTTGTAATTACAACCCTATGGATGGACATGTGGAGCTTAAGACTTCAGTGAAATGAAAAACCCCAATGTAGTGAAAATAGCAACATAATTAGAATTGGAAGTGAAACTTGAAGATCTGACTGAATTACTACAATTTCATGATAAATCTTTAAGAGATTAGGAGCCACTTCTTATTGATGAGCATAAAATGCTGGTTAAAATGCTGTGAAAACTGTTGAAGTAACAACAAAAGATTTAGGATATTGCTACTGAATGCAAGTCTTTGTGCCTGATGCTCAGTGAGGCCAAACAATACTGAAACATCAGAGTTTGGGGCCATGCCAAACTCTTACTGCAGTGCCATGCCAGGAGACAAGTGGCTCATGACTTAAAAATCCTGAACTGTTTGAAAGCTTTCAGCAAAGCCCTTCAAAAAGCAAAGTGACAGTGGACTGTGATTAGTTGTTGCAAACTTCTTGGTGTCAGATGTTTTGTTCTTGCTGCTGTCCATGTCAATCAGGTCAAGATGTTCCTGTAAACCTCCAACAAGACAAATGCTCTTTTCTGTTTAGGTCGGGTTACTGTCAGGTCACAATGTTCCTATGTATTCCAAGCTATAGGCAACATTTTTTTTGAAAAGGTACAGCATGAGTAAGCACAGGCAACAAAACATAAAGGTTAAAGTGAATGGAACAGATCTAACATGGAGTCGGATTTCTTCTCCCCTATTACAACACTGAGGAGGGCATGACAACCCACTCCAGTATTCTTGCCTGGAGAAATCCATGGACAGAGGAGCTTGGTGGACTATAGTCCATAGAATCACAAAAAGTCAGAGAAAACTGAAGCGACTTAGTGCACACACACAACATTAAATGAATTTAGCCAGTAAAGTAGCCAGCAGAGTTTGAGAGGATTGACTACAGTTTGAAAATAAGTTCTACGGTGGGTAAAGTGCTATCAAACAACATTACATGCCACAGAGAAACCTCTCATGTTAAAAGTGTCAATTGATGTAGGAAATTTTATTATTGTCTTATTTTAAGAAGTCATCACAGCCACCCCAGTCTTCAGCAGCCATGACCCTGATCAGTCAGCAGCCATCAACACTGAGGCAAGATCTTCTAATCATAAATAGTTATGACTTGCTGAAGAATATGATGATGGTTACCAATTTTTGTAATAAGTTTTAATAAGGAATATAACACTGTTTTTTTTAAGACATTAAGCTGTTGCATACTTAGTAAACTAGTATCATGTGTACATAATTATCACATGCACTGGCAAACCAAAAATTTTGTGTGACTCACTTTATTGCAATATTCATTTTAGTGCCATGGTCTAGAACCAAGCCATCAATATCTTTGCAGTGCACTTGAAGAAGGTGGTAAGTGAAAAAGGGAAAAGAAGGATGCTGAAACAGTAGAATAAAGTATTAAAAGACCCGGAATCACAAAATAATATAAAGCATTCTGTGAACGCAACCAGGAGATGGAGGTAGAGGTGGAAATGGAGATGGAGATGGAGGTGGAAATAGTGGTGGAGTTGGAGGGGTTGGGCATTCCAATATGGACATAAAAACCTCTTCCTAAGAGCCACACACTCAAGTGACCATAGTTTTTGCAGAGAAGCCCATTGGTTTGTGAGAACAAATTAGAGAACTGTTTTGAGTGGGAGAGGATGTTTCGCTTCCCTGCTCATTCCCTCCTCGTGAAGGTTGCTCCAGTAGTGGAACATCTCTGGCTTTTCACAACTCCTCAGGAATATTTCCCGAGATGGGGTTATTTGACAAGTTTGTGATCAGGATTAGCAAGCTTTGCACTGTTTTTCCATTTTCTTTCTGTTTTGAGAGCCAGCCTGTCCAAGGATAGCACAAGTAACAGTTGTTCAAGGCCATGGGATTAGCAATGTGGTATAGGTGATTGCTGTAGGTTGAGATCTTTAATCTAAGCTGCTATTGCTTGAGACTAACTGGATCTCAAGCTAGCCTCAAGACTGATTCTGGAAGCCTTCAATAACTTTGATTACAAAGAAAGAAAAGGACACAGGTGAGACTTTAATAAAAAAAAAAGAGGTTAGGTTTATAAAAAGTTTATTTATTAGATTTTGATTTTTCAGTAGGAAGAGTTTTGAGCATGTTAATTATTCGAAATAAGTCACAAGGAAGAAAAAGAGTAAAAATTAAAAATATGAGTTGGATGAAGAGCAAAATTATGTAAAGAAGAGAAAGGTGAATGGATCCAGGTATGTAAATGAAAGAGTCCTTTTTAATAAGGAATATAACATAAAAACCTCTAAGTATAGGAGCTACTGAGGTAACCACAGAAGTAGGAAAAACAAAAATGAAGGGACATTGTAGCTTATCATGCCTATTTTCACCTTGGAATATAAAGTACAGCTATTTCCTAAGACATAAAATTTATGAAATAGAGATGAGGTGTAAAGTAGTAAAAATTTGACATAGTGTTCATAAAGTGGTGTCTTAAAATGATGATTTTCTCTTGCTATCACAACTTGCAAGACATATATTTCTTTTATTTCACTTCGAGGAGCTATATTTCTTTAAAAAATATGTACTAATGGAACTATATGCTAATTAATGTTAATTAAATAAACCATTTGTGTTTCATTGTAGAATTAGGTTTCTATGTATTCCATATATTTTTTCTTTTAGTTAAGTCTTTTAATTACTTAATCAAAATGACTGTTTGGAGCACTTAAATGATTGAGAAGATTTAAAAAATCCAGTTGATAAGTTATATCTAATTTAGTGTAAATAATATGCATTTCTAGAAACACCCTAAGACCTTACAATACACGTATTTTTAATGAAATGAAACTAAATATTTCTGACATGAATCACACAGCATTTCTCTGATATTAAAATTTTACAACATCCATTAGGGAAATATGACCTATTCTCTACCTAAGAATATGCTATTCTTAATTTATAGAGGAAATTTCACATATGAAACTTTCACCTCCTGATTCACACTGCTCTACTCATAAGTGGTATTTTAGTTAACAGTGTTGGTTATGAGTCATCTATATCAAAGAACTATTAGTTACAAGGGGTTTTATACATTACTATTTCATGTAAAATGTAGAGGTGGAGTTAGAAAGCATTCAATGAGTGTACCTCTCCTCTTTTAAGTATATAATTGTGAGTCACACATCAGTGAGACTAAGTCTGTGACACATCTTTAATGATATACCTTTATAGCAAGGAAAAATGGAAACTCTGAGAAGGTAATATTTTCAATGAAGTCAATTCTTTAGGATTCATTTTGACTTCAATACTTATACTTTATAGTCAGCCTATTTTTCAAAGTATAACTTAAATGCTCTACACACATACACATTGATATCTAAATGTGGGTCAATTTTAAAAATCATAGCATTTATTTAAATTATATAAATGCACTTAGGTCTGCTGAGGCTCTTAAACCTTCAACACCAAATTGTTTCTGAATGTATATGAGATTATATTTCTCTATATATGAACATGTATCTATATGTAATTATATTTAAGGTAAAAATAATTTACTTTCTTGAAAGAATATATTCTAAAACTATGCATCTTAATATCAAAGCATAAAATATCATAGTTTTGTGATATAGATTATTACAAAGGCTATGTTTTCCACTCTTTACTATATTTGCAATTCCACTTTTATTATGTTTTCTATTAGTTGGCTTCTCATGAAAAATGTTTTAGTTAGACATGAATTCATGGTATTCTCTGTTGGCTTGGTGACAAAAAACCCACCTGCCTATGCAGAAGATGTGGGTTCAATCCCTGGGTCAGGAAGTTCCCCTGGAGAGAAACTGGCAATCCACTCCAGTATTCTTGCTTGGGAAATCCCATGGACAGAGTAGCCTGCTGGGCTATAGTCCATGCAGTCACAAAAGAGTCAGACCCAACTTAAGAATTCAACAAGAACAAGACACATTTTCTTCAAACCACTTAGCATCCATTTTTTCCTTCAGGTAGTAACACTTGGATCTACTTCTTGGAGCTTGTGATTGGGTAGAGCTGATTGCTACCCAGGTTCTCGAGTAAGTTAATTACTTAATCCTAACAGAGGATCGTATCACCATTTTCTAAGCCAGGGATTTCTCTGTAGCTCAGACAGTAAAGAATCTGCCTGCGATGCAGGAGACCTAGGTTCAGTCTCTGGGTTTGGAAGATCCTCTGGATAAGGGAATGGCAATCCACTCCAGTTCTTGTCTGGAGAATCCCATGGACAGAGGAGCCTGGTGGGCTACATTCCATGGGTTTGCAAAGAGTCAGACATTGACTGAGTGACTAACACTATGACTATGACTATGACTACCTAAGCTTTATTTTCTTGGGTTCCAAAATCACTGCAGATGGTGACTGTAGCCATGAAATTAAAAGACACTTAACTCCTTGGAAGAAAAGTTATAATCAACCTAGACAGTATATTAAAAAGCAGAGACATGACTTTGCCAACAAAGGTCTATCAAGTCAAGGCTATGGTTTTTCCTGTAGTCATGTATGGATGTGAGAGTTGGACTACAAAGAAAGCTGAGCACCGAAGAACTGATGCTTTTGAACTGTGGCATTGGAGAAGACTCTTGAGTGTCCTGTGGACTGCAAGGAGATCCAACCAGTCCATCCTAAAGGAAATCAGCCCTGACTATTCATTGGAAGGACTGATGTTGAAACTGAAACTCCAATACTTTGGCCACCTGATTTGAAGAACTGACTCATTTGAAAAGACCCTGATGCTGTAAGGAAAACCTAATTTGTCTGTAATGAGTTGTTCTGTTTGAATATATATGGATTCTCCACACAACTGAATTAGGCCAATTAAAGGTCCAACTAAATGACATTTAAATGTTTAAAATTTAAAAATATTTAACTGTTTTCCCTTCCTATCTTTTCATTTTGAAAGATTTCGAGCATGTGTGCATGCTCAGTTGCTTCAGTTTTGTCTGACTCTGCAACCCCATGGACCTGTCTCTTCTACACATCTAGAGTGTATAAGAGACAGCAGGGAGGCTTGGCAGGCTGCAGTCAACAAAATCGCAAAGAATCGGACACGACCTAGTGACTGAACTGAATTGAATCTAAGCTAGGCAGATCAGAACAAATGAGAGGGGATCTTGAAAATTCCAAGCACAGCTATTCACTGAAACTTACACTTGTGATAGTTATCTTCAATTGAACATTTCCATTAAGCTAAATTTTATTTTTATTGCTAACATTTCCTTCTTTAATTTTGTGAATTAATTATTTTGCCTAATCTCAATTGAGATATCCATGTATTTATTATTAACAGCATATCTTGATTTCTTGAGTTTCATGTTTATAGATGAAAGAGTTTTCATCTTCAATAACATTTCTGACTTTTTTCCATAATTATCATTCACTTCTCTCCATGGCAAAAATGACTTAACTGAAGGGTAAGCTTGGGGGGAAGAAATTGAGCATACCTCTACCAACCCCTTTCCTACTCCTCTTCTCATGTGAAACAAATTTGTTTTTGCTCTCTTGTCTTGCATTAATCTTAGTGAGGAAAGGTCTATATCCATGAGAGAAACTCATAATTGCCTTAGTTTTGCCTGTGATTGCAGCAGACACTGCGTAATGTAGTGGAGATTTTAAACATTTGATCAAGTTTTTAAATCATATCTTCAGTCCAGCTTCTTTCATAATAAACTGTTGTTTCAAGATGCATCATCTTATAGCTATCAATTTATGGACCCTGATTTGGAAAGGAGAAGAAAAAGATAGTATTAACTTATCTCCATTGAATACTGCACAATTATGATCATTCACACTACTTAATATCTTATAGATTGGATATGTTCCATTGTAGTGTGTGCATCGGAGAAGGCAATGGAAACCCACTTTAATACTCTTGCCTGGCAAATCCCATGAATGGAGGAGCCTGGTAGGCTGCAGTCCATGGGGTCGCTAGGAGTCGGACACGACTGAGTGACTTCACTTTTACTTTTCACTTTCATGCGTTGGAGAAGGAAACGGCAATCCACTCCAGTGTTCTTGCCTGGAGAATCCCAGGTACAGCGGAGCCTGGTTGGCTGCCATCTATGGGGTCGCACAGAGTTGGACACGACTGAAGCGACTTACAGCAGCAGCAGCAGCAGTGTGTGCATAATGTCCCTCCCTCCACTGTGTAATCTTTTCCTCTCAAATAAGAAGGATTCTGCTTTATAGGTTTTGATAATTTTTACCACCATGATGAATTTTTTTTACCATCCCTATAACACTGGTTTACATGCCTTTCTTGCTTGCAGGCAACAGTACTATACTTGAGAATTTGTCCTATAACATTTTCATTTACTTGTTACTTGTCTGTGTCTACTACTACTACTACTGAAGTTTTTTCTTGGTACCAAGTTTCTTACTGAATATTGTAATGTTCAGCAATGATATAAATAATATATATTACCAACAAGCAATGATATAAATAAGCATAGAACAATTTCATGAAATGTGCATTAAAAAGTGATTGGAAAATTGATAAATAGTTGAATATGTTTGTAATCTCTAAAGTAGTTTTCCATATATTATCATTTTGCATCTTTTTAACAGTTCAAAGAGTTGAATGTGTGACATTCCCTTTTTAAACATAAGGTTATCACACTTGTCTAATTTTTAAAAATATGATACCAGATATATTAACAATGCATACTGTAAATATATTTCAATTAGCTTTTGGTGTATGGAAAAACACTCTTAAAGTCAGTGGTATTTCCATACAAATCTTGAAATTATTTGTTCTAGTTCTGTGAAAAATACTGCAGGTAGCTTGATAGGGATTGCATTGAATCTGTAGATTGCTTTGGGTAATATATTCATTTTCACTATATTGATTCTTCCAATCCATGAACATGGTATATTTCTCCATCTATTAGTGTCCTCTTTGATTTCTTTCATCAGTGTTTTATAGTTTTCTATATATAGGTCTTTAGTTTCTTTAGGTAGATATATTCCTAAGTATTTTATTCTTTTCGTTGCAATGGTGAATGGAATTGTTTCCTTAATTTCGTTTTCTACTTTCTCATTATTAGTGTATAGGAATGCAAGGGATTTCTGTGTGTTGATTTTATATCCTGCAACTTTACTATATTCACTGATTAGCTCTAGTAATTTTCTGGTGGAGTCTTTAGGGTTTTCTATGTAGAGGATCATGTCATCTGCAAACAGTGAGAGTTTTACTTCTTCTTTTCCAATTTGGATTCCTTTTATTTCTTTTTCTGCTCTGATTGCTGTGGCCAAAACTTCCAGAACTATGTTGAATAGTAGCGGTGAAAGTGGACATCCTTGTCTTGTTCCTGACTTTAGGGGAAATGCTTTCAATTTTTCACCATTGAGGATAATGTTTGCTGTGGGTTTGTCATATATAGCTTTTATTATGTTGAGGTATGTTCCTTCTATTCCTGCTTTCTGGAGAGTTTTTATCATAAATGGATGTTGAATTTTATCAAAGGCCTTCTCTGCATCTATTGAGATAATCATATGGCATTTATTTTTCAATTTGTTAATGTGGTGAATTACATTGATTGATTTGCGAATATTGAAGAATCCTTGCAT